>OVAN01000028.1:0-127006 GCA_900406275.1 Anastatica hierochuntica
GTATTTTTAAAAAACAGACAATACAAAAGTGTATTTTTGTAAGTCTCCCAATTCTATTAAGGTCTGTAATTGAATATAATATATTTGGTTTCTTTTATTGAATATATTGATTTCTAAATTTATTCACACGTATCCAGCATCCACTTAATTACTAGTTGACTCTTTATCTACTTTTTTGTTTAAAAAATTAACTACTAGTGATATATTTTCCAATATATATATATACACATACATTACCATTAATACTTTTCACTTTTTATTCAAAAATCTTCCACTATAACATTGTAAAAAATGACTAAAGCCACCGTTCTTGCTATTTTCATGATCATTCTCGTTCTAGGTTTTTCTTCACATTAACATATACTATACACTTCTCACAATTCTTCTCTTAATAGTTTCATTTTTCCTCATTACCTTTATTTTTTTTTCATAATGAAATTTGAGATCATGTTTTAATATATTTATTATTAGGGAAGACTAAGGCTTATGAGCCACAACCGCAACCACAACCACAATTCTCAGAACCAGGATTGTGTTATGAATTTCTCGGAAATTCAAACTGTGATGATAAAGAGTGTAACGATCAATGTATTGCTAAGCACCCAAAGCCAAAAGGAAAATTAGGCTTTTGCATCCCAAACGGATCAGGAGGAAAGGCTTGTGCCTGTGCTTTTTCTTGCACTTCTTGAATTTTTCTTGAATTTTTCTTTGTTATCACTTGTAGTAAAGGGTACAAATTTTTGTAATAATAATTTGCAGTCTTTTCGATATTTTCATTTGGATGTGATTCATGTGGACATGAACTGTAAATAGTTAACTTAGAGAATACATGTGTCCTAATTTTCGTATGTGTTGATCATTTTTTGGACAAAAACGAGCATCAAAATTTATAATTATTTTAAAAATCAAATCTAAATAAAAATTTTAAATAAACAAAATTAATAAGGCTAAAGAGAGGGAGTGGTGACTACATGCCGATTGCCAATCAAAAATAAAGTAGAAAATATGTTGGTTTTTTCACTATCGTTTGTCGTTGGCGTTTAAAATGCTGGAAGAGAAATTTTTGGAAGAAAAAATGTAGCCGAAACGAATCAACGTTATAACGAAGAACGTCTTCAAATTACAGAAAAAATTGAAAAAGAAAGGTAATTTAGATTACCTTATATCGGCCTTCGGATCCGGAGGCGATGTCACCAGATACACTGGGAATGTTACTTTCCAACTATGGGAAGAAGGGTCTCCAGATACACTGGGAATGTTACTTTCCAACTATGGGAAGAAGATTCAACAACCACGAGACTAGATAGCTCGGGAGAGATTGGCAGCGAGAGACATATGATCTCTGCTGAAATGGGTACCAATATGACTCGAACCCTGGTGGAAAGAAATTCTCATGTGAGATTCTACCACTTGAAGCGGGCTCGAATTGGTGTTTGTAGATAACATTTATTTCTATTTAAAGGGTTGCACGTGAAGTTGAAACCCAACTACCAATATTCTTTTTTGTTTTTGTTTTTAAATGTAAAGGTGTACTTTGCTTTATTACAGGATATGATTTATTTTATTTTTTTATCGATACAGGATATGATATTTTAAAAAGGAAAACGTTACTGTGTTTCCGTGTGATATAAATCTAATTATTTTATACCATAAAATTGAAAAATATTAAAATGATTTACAAATAGAAAAAATATGAGCTTTCGTCTAAGCACGATCAAAGTTTTAAATGATATTTTTAGAACTAAATAGTAGTTTATCGACGTGAAAACAATTAGTAACTATATTCATATTTCAAATTGTACTATATAAATTTCACTAAAGATTTGTTATTCAAATTCACTTCGTATTTAATATATTACTAGATTGCTCGCCGCGCAATGCGCGGTTAAATTATCGTCAAAATGTTAATAACTTATTTCTCCTTAATATAATTAGTGGTTTTTTGGCTAGTATATAATTAGTGATTATGATTTTGATAAAATTTACTAACGTGTTTTGTAGTACACATTATTATTCTCTATAGTTTTATTTGTATAAACTTGTTCACAGTGTTTATAGATATGTTAAAATATATTGATTCATTATAAATTATACTTTAGAAATTATATATGTTTCTAAACTATAAGTAAACTTTTGGGTCATGCGTATTAATTTTTTTAGAATTTAATATATTACAAAATATACAAAAATGTAATTTAAAAAAAAACATTCCTTATAAAAAAATTATTGACAAAAATTTGAAGTTATATATATGGTAAATATTAAAAAAACTAAATTAAATATTTTAAAAATAATTGAGGTTTAAGTTTAAATTGTTAGTCATCAGAAGTAATAGTTTTAAAGATGAGTGTAGGTTCAGTTTTGTATTTCAGTTTTTATCTACTTTTTAGTTAAAAAAATTAACTACTTAAAATTTTTAGTGATATTTTTCCCAAGATATATACATGTGTGAGATATTCTCATACATTACCATTATAATACTTTTCACTTTTTATTCTAAATCTTCCACTATAAACATTGTCGAAAATGACTAAAGCCAATGTTCTTGCTATTTTCATGGTCGTTCTCCTTCTAGGTTTTTCTTCACATAAACATATACTATACACTCACAATTAATAGTTTCATTTTTCTTCAATACCTTTATATTTTCATAACGAAATTTGAGATCATGTTTTAATATATTTATTATTAGGGATGACTAAGGCGCAGGAGCCACAACCACATCCACAACCACAACTCTCAGAACCAGAATTGTATTATGAATTTCTCGGAGATTCAAACTGTGAAGATAAAAAGTGTAATTATCAGTGTATTGCTAAGCACCCAAAACCAAAGAGAAAATTAGGCTTTTGCATCCCAAATGGATCAGGAGGAAAGGCTTGTGCCTATGCTTTTTCTTGCACATTTTGAATTTTTTCTTTGTTATCTGATAAACTCTATCATCAATTATAGTAAAAGGGTTAATTTATTTAAAAGAAAAACTTGCAATCGTTTTGATATTTTTCATTCGGATGTGATTCATGTGAACATGAACTATAAATCGTTAATTTAGCGCACACACATATGTGTCCTAATTTTCGTATGTGTTGATTATTGTTGCTACAAAAACGAGCATCAAAATTTATAATTCTTTTTAAAAACAAATATAAATAAAAGTTTTAAATAAGCAAAATTAATATGGCTAAAAAGAGGGAGTGATGACTATATGCCGATTGTTAATCGAAAATGAGATTAAAAATATTTTGTTTTTTCCAAATTTTTTTTGTAAAAAAATGTAGCCAAACACGAATTAATGTTATGACGAAAAAGAGGTAATTTAGATTACCTCACATCGGCCTTCGGATCCGGAGGCGATGTCATCCATATAGACTGGGAATGTTACGTTCCAGCTATGGGAAGGGCATCAGCCGCGCTCGGGAGGAGACTGACAGTGACATACGATCTCTGCCGAAATGAGTACCAATATGACTCAGAATCCTGGTGGGAGGATATTCTCATGTGAGACTCTACCACTTGAGATGGGCTGGAATTGGTGTTGATATGAAAATTTTATTTCTATTTAAACACTTTAGCGTGAAGTCGAAACCCAACTAACAATATTCTTTTTTTTTTTTAAAGTTATAAAAGTATAGGTTGCTTTATTAAAGGATATGGATTTTTTAAAGGAAAATCTTACTGTGTTTCCGTGAGAGATAAATGTAATTATTTTATACTATAAAATTGAATAAAATGATTTATAAAAAGGAAATATGAGTTTCATTTATATTAAGCATGATCAAGGTTTTAATTGATATTTTTAGGACTAAGTAGCAGTTAATGGACGTGAAAACAATTATTAACTATACTCCCTCCTTTTCATAATAATTGATGGTTTAGAAGAAAATTTTTGTTTCAAAATAGTTTATATTTTCAGTTTTCTATGTAAAAATTTAATGTTGTTTGACATTTACGACTAATCATATTATACATCGTTTTTTTCATTGGTCGAATTGGTTTTATTTAATGATGTTTTATGTAAATGAGATTAATTATATAAGAATTTGTATTTTATTAATCTGCGTGTATTAACCTTAAACATCAAATAAAATAAAATAGAGAGAGTATTAATATTTCAAATTGTACTATATAAATTTTATTAAAGATAATCAAGTAATCAATCCGTCTAATTTTTAGTGTTATTCAAATTTATTTAGTACTTAGTATATTAGATGTCATCTTTTACATTTAACTTTCGATTTTTAAATTATCAATCATAGAGTATTTAATTGTTATGTTGCACAAATAAAAAAAAAAATTTCGACAAATATTTTTCAAATTTTTGGTTTAAATGTGATGTTGAATGCTATTAAAGGAAAGAATATTTAAAGGTAATCAAAATGGTGAATTTGTGAAAAAAAATGGAAAATATGATTATTTAGATTTGTAGAAAGAGATTAGAGAGAGATAAGAAGAGAAAGTAGGAGTAAGAGTGAGTTTTTGGTTAGTTAATTAAATAATAGAGGATTTTTGGTTATTTTTTATAATTTCCCTAATCAAAATATGTAAAATGTAAATAATTGCTCAAAGATTTTGACGTTCACCTAAATATTGGAGTTTACTCCAATGTTTACTTGTTATATACTGAAAACAAAATTTAAAATTTAGAAAAGTGTATAACTATGTAAAAGTGACTTCTCCCTTTTGCATATTTTTAAAGTATCTATAGATTTTTAAAAAAAAACTTTTCATAAATTTAAATATATAAGTCACTTGATTTCATTCCATGGAAGAATTTAGATCATCAATAGATATCATTTTCCATACATAAAGTTATACTATTACAACCACCAAGTAATAAATTCTCTTACATTTATGATTAATGCACAAAAAATTAGATCAATCTGCATTAAAAACATAATCTTCATGCCTTCTTGCTTCTTTGTGTTCCCAAAAACTAAAAAAAGTAAACCTTTTCTTTTGTGGTTAAGAAGTGATAATCAAGGGTACTCTTTCTCCAAGTTTGTTTCCATGGAGAAGAAGAGCTTTCATCAATCTTCTCTCTTTGTGATCTTGTCTCTCTTCTTCTTCTTCATTCATGTTTCTATCTCTGTCCCATTCATTCTGTTTCATGGTACTTATGTATCCTTCTTCTTCTTCTTCTTCTTCTTTTGATTGATAATGCAACACTAATAGGTTTGGTTGAACACAGGGATTCAAGATCAATGCTCTAATAGTGGAGTAACAAGCTTCACACAGCTTCTTAGCAACCTCTCAAGCTCCCATGGATCTTGCTTGTAATTGACTCAACTCTTCTTCATCTTCTTGTTTTATACCAATCTTGCAAAAGGGTTTGATCAAAATGTATCTCTATGTTGTGTCAAATCTTGTAGAGAAATAGGAAATGGAGCTCAAGATTCGATGTCAATGCCGCTTACTCAACAAGCAAGTTTAGCTTGTGAGAAAGTTAAGACAATGAAAGAACTTAGTCAAGGTTACAACATTGTTGCACAATCTCAAGGGAACATGGTTGCTAGAGCTCTTATCGAGTTCTGCGACAATGCTCCTCCTGTCTTTAACTATATATCTTTAGCTGGTCCTCACGCTGGCATCGCCGACATCCCTAACTGTAAAGTGAGTCTCTTTGTGTCTTAACTTAATAATCACAACCACATTCTTTAATCACAATCTCAATAACAACAACAATGGTTTTGGCTTAGTCTCAAGTTTGCAAGATGTTTAAAACAAATGTCTACACCGACTACGCTCAAGTAACCACTCTCTTCCTCTAATCAAGATTCAAATCTTTAAACCATGATTAACAAAAACCTCTAATGACTTTGCAGGATCATGTTGCTCCAAGTGGTTACATCAAGATCCCTACCGTAAAACTTTTAGACTATTTTCTTTTTAAATCCTCTTATCATATGAATACTTTCAATCGAAAAAGCCGATGTTATATGGTTTTTTTCAGGATATGAAAAACTACCTTGAACATTGCAAGTATCTACCAAAGCTCAACAATGAGAGAGCTAATGACAAGAACTCGACTTTTAAAGACCGGTTCACTAGCTTACACAACTTAGTACTAGTCATGGTGCATATACAAAACCAATGCTCCTAGAGATTTCACCCCAAAGTCTTGGAACAATATTGTTAGTTATTTCATTTTTTTGTCTCAACAGTTTCAAGGAGATACAGTAGTGATGCCTAAAGAAAGTTCTTGGTTTGGATATTACCCTGATGGATCTTCAACACCTCTTTTGACTCCTCAAAAGGTGAAAAAACCTTTAAAAAAAACATTTAGTTTCTTGATCATCAATCAAACATTTGTTTCCTAACTACACTGTTACTCTCTAGACAAAGCTCTATATTGAGGATTGGATTGGTCTAAAAACGTTAGATGCTGCTGGAAAAGTCAAGTTTGTTAGTGTTCCTGGCGAACATCTACAAATAGCTAAAGATGATGTTGTTAAATACGTTGTGCCTTTCCTCCGAAATAAGCCGAAAATTTTCTTTTGAGATCAGTCTCAAGGGGAAGACAATGTAAGAACATTACAATGTTGATCATTACATGAATAAAAAGATCTATAGTAGGAGTGAACATTACTTACTCTTGTGCTTTTACTATGTATCCACATGCATTGCCTTTTGCTTATCTTTCTTTGGACCTAGAGAGACCAAGTATGGTCTTCATCGCGCTAAAAACTTTAAAAAATGTAACAAATTCGATGTTGTAACTTTTGAGTCGATCAGTGTATTCATGATTTTGTCTAAACAATGTAATGTGACTATAAAAAAGAGGTAATTTTTTTCTTTCTCTTTTTTTTTTCTTCCAATTTGTATTGTTTGTAATCAAGAATACAAGATTAAGTAAAATTAAAATATAAAAAAAAAGCTTTTAAGGATTACATAGAAGGAGAGTCAAATAATCTAAAAAGTAGAATGACCCACAAAAGCTCATAGGAAGTTAAGAACGAGGTTGCATCACATCAAAAGTTGACCCATGGGCCATTTGTAGCCATGGGCTCAAAGGCATTGAACGCTGTTGGTTCTGGTTTGATGGTCCGGCCACGCGTTCGCATGATGGACACATGAGAAGCGTGGTCGGGGGATTCATCTGACCATACAACCGCGGCGAAAGCTTTAATGCCCTCAATTCCGCGGCCTCTTTCTCTAGCCGCCGATTCTCCTCGGTCAATTTCTCTACGCATCTCTTCAAATACTCACAATCTACTTCGGTTTGCTTCAACTTAGTCCTATTAAGGGTAAAAATGGTATTGTATTGTAAATAACATTGCTCTCAAAGGGTAAAATAGTCAATTCGTGTTCTAAATCAAGAGATTCTTTTAACCCTTTGACTCTCACCTTGCTCTTCTGTTTTGGAACCACACTTCCACTTGTCTTGCTGTTAAGCCTAACTTCTTAGCCAAAGCCAGTTTCTGTTTCTGTAGATTTACGATAAAGCCCTCGTTAGATCGAAGTATTTACGATAATACCCTTTACTTAAATATGAGTGTAAAATGTTATTAAAAAAACTTACGGGATTGAGTGTGTTGTGCTCCTTGAAAGTGTCTTCAAGAACAGCAGATTGGTCTTTAGATAGCCTAAGCTTCTTCCGACAAGTTTCTCCTCCGTAATCTTCTTCTTCATCGGAGGTTCCACGTGAAGAAGATCGATCTAGAGTGATGTCGAGGTCATCTCCTGTGGAGGTTCCTTCTCTCTCACTCCTCCTCTTGCCACTTACGGTGGTGCTTGAGATCGTGCTGTTTGGTGATGAAACTCCTGTCTCCTCCTCCAAATCCACCGTCGTTGGCAAGCTGTTCACGTCGATCTTCTTAAGAAACTTTTGGTTTTGATGATCTGACAAAAAAATGGAAATGGGTTAATGAAAGCTTTAGACTTTAAAGAAGAAGAAGAAGAAGAGTATAGTACCTGAGGTGGAAACAATGGTTTGGTTCCATGGAAACATTTGGAGATTAGACATTGATGAAGAAATGGGTTTTTGATTCAGCTGAAGAGGATGGTGATTTTGTGTTAATCCTAAGCTAAGACTTAAACCAAGATCCTCTTTTCCCATAATCATCATGATTTAAAGTTTAAGAAATGAGAAAACAAAAAAGCTTTGTTTGATCTTTATTGGTAGAGATGATCTCAAAAGGGTCTAACTTATAGAGTGGTGAGAGTGTTAAGAGGACAAGAAGCAAGCTTCTAGGGTTCTTATGGAGAGAGATATTTAGTGAGAGAGAGATGTGAGAAATGGTGATGAGAAGAGATGATTAATATAGGAGTTGAATGGCATGAGAGGTTGTCAGGTTGGCCAATGATAATCTATAATGACATTTTGAAACTTCTATTATTTTTTCCCCAACTTGTTCCTTCTTTGTCTTCTCTTTATTTATTTTTCTTCTATTTTTACTATTATAGTAAATAATATAAGTCTTCTCTTCATCTAACTTTTTCCCACAACCTAGAAGTTGTTCTGCATATGTATGGAATCCAAAGTGTAGTTATATGTATACTCATGTATATTGAATCTATGTTATATTTTCTTGCAAATTCTTGAGCAACAACAAAATAAAATATAACTTATAATGATGGGCTATATATATGCATGGCACATATCCATCATTATACATTCACTCATATGGCTTTTATTTTCTTCTAAAAATTTAAAATCATAACTATAACACGCATCTCAAACAATATCTTGAAAATGTCTTTTTTACATAATTTTAAAATGGCATGTCAAAAGTGAAAATATATCAAGATGAGTTTTTTTCTCAAATGGATAATTATATTTCAAATATTCAAAATTTAGTATATAATTAACATATTGCTACGCAATGATAAAATTTAGTGGACTTTCAATGGAAAATGAAAATGTTATTTAAAGTGACTTAAATCTTTTTATATATCAGTAAATTTCCACATTCATAGATTATCTGTTAGAAATCCGAGTCAAAGTTGACATTTGCGGGGATGCGGAAGCTGCATGCGGATTTTTAATGGATCTAAAATCCAAAGTCTATGCGGTTTAAAAAATCGAATTTTTTGAGATTATAAATACATGTGTTAGGGTTTGGTAATTGATATTCACACGATTAATTAAAAAAAAAACCTAAAAGTTATTTGCCTCAATTCGTTTTATCTCTCGTTTTTACCTTGTTTTCATAATTAACTCTTGGTATTTCATAACACAAAATAATGAGGGGAAAAAACTTAGTTAGTCAAGATCACACACAGATGAGTGAGCCCAAAAATATCAATGAAATAGTTGGCAATTATTTGTTGATATAATGAATAAAGAATAGGAGTATAATATATATCAAGTGGTTGGTGCAAAACACAATCCACACGAATCTGAACTCTTTCAAAGTTGTGATCCAATCATATCCATGTGGAATGTGGGATCCATCATTACTGTAACACCATTTATACACATGCATGGATCAAATATTTTATTGACTGTCTCATTTTAAGTTTGTAAATTTCTAGATTCAAGACTAAGAAGGGTTATACTTAATAGCAAATTTGTTCTGTAAAACTTCATAATTTGTTTATAATATTTGTTTTTCATATATTTGGTTTGCTAATAACAATCTGAATTTGTAAAAAAAAAATGTAAAAATGCATAAAGATCATTTTAAATTCATAATTAAAATAATTATGGGAATAGGTTTGGGCTCAAGAGAGTAACATGGGCAGGTGGGTCTTGTCACGTGCCAATAAGGGACCCGAAAACACTCGACCCGGCCGTGCGTTTACTTTTGTTTCCTCACGCGCCGACAACTTATTATTTGCATCCACGCGCCGACTTCATCATTTTCGCCTCTTTGTAATCATTGTACGCATAATTTCGAAATTAAAGAACTTCTTATTACTTGAACTTACATCAATAAACGCGAACAAAAGCCGGGTTTGAACAAATATTTTAGACTCCGAAAGAAAAATAGTATCGAACGGAACAGATCAAACAATATAACGGATCAAACGAATCAAGCAAATCTAATGGTTACAAATGTGAATCAAACAAACCTAATGGATAAAAATGCGAATCAAACAGTTTTAGCGAGTCCGAATAAATTAACTCATGTATATTACGTTAGATCTCATTTTTGGGAGTAATTTGTAACATCACTCAAAGTGCGTATAAATTAACATTCACAAATAAAATCTTTTATAATTGAAATCATATTTTCTATGTTGTAATCATTTGAGGCGTATAAACATGTTTTGCTTTTATGATTAAGACTAATAATGATCGATTATGTTAATCATGTCTTGTGTAGCATAATTATTCCCTACACAATTAGTTGTATAGACTAATGGAATCATCGAAGAACTTTATATGTTTGGACCTAACTCCATCAATTAATTCGAATATCGTCTATCTTCTTGTACATGTAATATTATTTAATTTTTTTCATTGGCATTAATATAGTAATAAAGAAAAATGAGGCCTATAGCTGGAAAAAAAGGTAATTCGAATATTAACCTTTCATAAACATATATAGGTAAATGTTGTTTTCGACACATCAAATGTTATAACATTTTAATATTATATATAAATAATAGAGATTCTTAGTATCATATCATATGATTAATCTCGTAAAAAACAAGTAATGGTTTTGGGAATCTATGTTCCTTTTTTTAAAAAATGAAGCTTCATAGGAATGCTTGTAAATGAAAAAAAAGGACCAAGTTGGCTCGTGCGTTATATAAGCCCATGTGGAACCGACGTGGCGCACACATTCCTAAGCGAACCATACCACACATGACAGCAAAGCACACGTGCACTCTTGTCCACCCACACGTGCATTCCTGGTCAAAAATATTCCTATGTATTGTGCTTGGTTGTCTCTGGTCAATGGTCAACCTTTTTTTTTTCGATAATCCGGATCACAATTGACTGATTCGATGGCTCTTATCCCCATACAAGAGGAACCGAATCGATCCGGTGACCTTTTAAACGTCATACGGGATAAACTCGCTCAAATGCGAGTGTCGGAGTTTGAAACCACGACCCCAGACTTGATAAAGAAACACTTTACCACTAGGTTGAAGGACCTTCTCATTTTCACTTCTATTTCATAAGTAAAATGAAAGATTTTAAAAACTCTTTCAAAATATGATTTTCTCTCTATTCTTAGATGGGGACTTCCAAAATTGGTATTGGATCTTAGGTATTTATAATTGATTAATTTACAGAAATACACTTAAAAAGAAAAGAAATTTTACATTTACACTTGTCTTTTAATGGTTCTCAAATATACACCTCAAATATTAGGGTTTAGGGTTTAAGGTTTAGTGATTAGGGTTTAAGGTTTAGCTATTAGGGTTTAAAGTTTAGGAATTATGGTTTAGGGTTTAGGGTTTAACGTTTAGGGTTTCTTTTTTTCATTAAAAAGGGAGGTGTAAAAATAAAAAATTTTCAAGCAGAGCTATTTTTGAAAAACAGACAATACAAATGTGTATTTTTGTAAATCTCTCTTTATAATTTGCTATGTTTTTAACGAATATATAATTTCTTCAAAATATAGGATACTCGGTTTTTGGATATTTAAATAGTTTACGAATATTTGATTCGTTTTGTCTAGGACTAATCAAAATAAAAGACTATATAAATTTTTCTTTACAAATAGTGGTTTATATGATATAAATTAACGAGTAAAAATAAGTGAAATCTTTTGCTCTGTAAAGTTAAAAATAAATGAAAAAATAAAAAGCTATAACATTTTTATAGGACAACCTTTTAGTTTAATACTTTTTAAATAATTTCATGAATATATTTATTAAGTTTATGTAAATGTAATATATATACCGTTGGTAGACATTCTAGCATATATATACCAGTATACATATACTTAAATATATGTTGGAGTGGAGCGAATATCTACTTTTAAAAACATTTGTGGTTTGTTATGTTTTTTAAACAAACAAAAATTTTAGTATTTGCTTTCTTCAAAAAAAAATTATGGATTTTCGGACTTATTGGATCGAATAAAAACGAATAACGAATCGAAACAAAAATTATAGTTATTTTGGACATCTTTACTTAGAAAAGATGGGTAGTTTGATAATAACAATCTTTTACATTTTTAGATAATTAATAACATTCCCTTACGAGAGGAGCAATTGGACCAGTGGTTGCACCACCTCTGCATCCATCTTATGAAACCAGGGTTCGAACCCTGCACCTGTCTCTAGTGAGAGGAACTATTTGCCACTAGACTACGATGACAAAAAAAATAATAATAACATTCCTTTGCAAAATGAAAATGAATATATATGTCGATTTAACGGTTACAAATAAAAAGACTTTTCATTTGGCATCGAATCCATAAAATAATAAGTCGAAGGACATTGTCTTTTTTAAGGTTGCACCCATGAAAATCACATTTAAGGTCTGCATCACTGCCTCAAACCCAACAAACTCATATCTAAAATACATACAACATTATACACTTCTTTTTGTTGAATAGCAATATACACTTTTTGAATGTAGTTTCTATATAGTAAAAGTTTTATTCGTATATAATCACTTTACGTCGGTTTTAAAATGAGATCACAAACCATTATTTGTTTGAAAATACAAAAACACGTCTAGATTAATCGATTAAATCATGTACAAAAATTATTATTTCCGTTTTAAGTTTTAATATTCTGATTGCATTGAGCTGGTAGTCATGTGATTCATCGGTTAACCAAAAAATCGTTTGGAATATTTTTCGGTTTTAATGCGAGACACGTGCAATTCTATTCACTACCTTTAAATAATACTTATATTTCCATCTAACGAATTTTTAACATGCAAACTTTGCTTAAACTAATTACATTTAAGGCTAAAGTTAAATCTAACAGTTACATATACATATATATTTTTAAAATAACCACTAACGTACGATCTTAATTCCTCCAATTTGGTTAATAATACCCTTAAATTATTTAGTTTGTAATTATTAATCTATATCAAATATATGAAATTTTTGATAGGAATACGAAATCATCATGATAGTATTTAACTAGAAAATTATGAGTAGTCATTTAGGTTTTGTTCCTTAATTTACATAATTAGAAAATATATCTTACATCGGAAATTGGATAGAATCTCTAACAGTATATAAGTGAAATGGATCTCTCTACTATTTGTCAATTTGTTTTGAGTTGTGCGTCTATGTAACTTAACATGATGTCAAAGTCCATATCCATATAGTCTAATACGATCCAATCATTCTCATCGTTGTCCGAAAATATCGAAATCTATACTGAATGAGAGTCGTCCTCTCTAATGGTCGCAGTTGAGAATATATCCCACTTAACATCCACTTGTGACATGGTAAGGAATCATTTGTGCGATTTTAAGTGGTTGGTGGTTAAAGGAATACATCTCTCAAGTACAACGAGGACTGTGTATGATGTTAGATGAAGTAATCAATGGCACATGATACAATTAATAGTATAATCAATCACATTCTCTAATTATTTGTACCGTATCATCATCATCAATGCGTTGTCTTAACTGTTATGTTAATAAACTAACTAACACTCCCTCCGTTTTTTAAAAGTGTCATTTTGGAGTTTTAATTTTGTTTCACGAAGAGTGTCGTTTTACACTTTCGATGTAAATTTATAAACAAAATTTCGGTTTTAACTTCACTGTTTTAATGTATTAGTTGAAGAGAGAATTTTTTTAAGTATTAATGAAAGACATGTAAGATCTTTTAACAGTTTTCTTAATATGTGTGAAAAATGTCAGAATGATACTTTTTGCGAAACGGAGGAAGTATTTTTTAACTCTCTTTAGTCAGCAATAGAATGTTTAGCGCTAAACAAAGTAATACTAAATCATATTTGAACACCAAGCAAGTAATCAATTTCTATGTAAAAGACTAGCATCCATGCATACATGATGTCAAATTCGGTTTTGATTCGGATTCGGGTTTGGATTCAACTCCAATTGATATATAAAATTTCAATTTCTTTTTTTTTCATATATAAAAAAATAATTCAATTTGTAATGGTCGATATTGTATATTGATATTTTCTATGCTTAGTTGTTAGTGTGATATAATCAGTTGAAAGTTGCTCTCAAATGAATCGGCTTTTTGGAAACAATAGGAGCCCACTTCGAATATTATTCCTCTTTTTATCATTCGGCAAGAACTTCATGTAATAATAATAATTAAGTTTTGAGATGGAACTAAACTTTTAATTGCTTGAAAGAAAGGATTAAAATATAGCAATAAAACCGACAAAATGATAATTTAGCTTCGCTGTAGAAGAGCATAAATGGTGAGGGTCAAATGATTATGGAGTAGAATCATTTCTATCATGAATTAGAATCATTGTGTGAGGAAACAGAAAAGGCCTAAGACAACCTATGATTATGCCCTATCGCCCTAAGCCCAAAAATAATCATCTTCATAATAATCAAAAGAATTCATAATTAATGGGACAAACTTTCCCCAAATAAGGATGCTATTCAAATAAAATAAAACCCCAAGAAATCTTATTTTCCAATTTTGTTACGTAAAGTTGTTGAACGCATTCAACGTAAATACCATACATATGATAATTATAATTTATTAGATTTTGACATTTGTAAAGACAATAACGTGGATTTATAATCTCAACGCTAAGAAAGTTTAGTGGGACATAAAAAATTATCCGATTTCTGACGTTTGTGATCTTCATGGGATCGAACTACCATAGTGATGTCTCCATCTCTCTACGTATGGCTATAAAAAGAATAATTTGGAGTATGTCCAAACCTAAATGACAATTTTTTAAAATAGTTAAAATGTATGAGTCTAAATTAATAGAGTAAATTAGAATGGCTTGATGTGTTGTTTATCTTACATATAAACATCATTAAATCTTGAACGCTTTAATAAAAATGATTTATGAAATGAAGTGAATTAGTTACCATAACCCTTTGATTGTTTATTTTGCAATATCAGAATCTAGGAAAGATTTTTTCTCTATGCATGTATACATTTATTATGAACTTATTTATTTGAACTTACCCATATTTACCTATACTAACATTGATACTAACTTTGATACGAGACAAGATTCCCAAACTAAACAACCCTAAGGCGAGAAGGAGCTTTAGCCCAATGGACAAGCTGCTCTCTCATAAGTTCGCTAGTTCGTACTTTGGTTTCGCGTATGTGCGAGTATGTCATGTATGTGGGGTTTAAGAGCTATCGGATTAGGCCGTTGTGATCCGAATCCCCTATGCAAAATTAAAGGTTATCGGTTCGATCTGTTGTGACCCGAATTGCCGACAAAAAACAACAATCCTAAGGCTTTGTGTTATAGGCCCAACAAGTTTAAATCATTACAGAAACTTAAGCCCATTAATAAAAATTACTTAGGCCCAAAACAATAAAACGCACCGTTTTATCAGAAATCTATCAAAGAGCAAAAACCACAAGCGTCTCAAAAATCTCCAGCCAAAAGAGAAAATCATGAACAGCTTCTTCAACTCCAGTAGACCAAGCCCACGTCCATGGCCAAACAGGAAAAAGCAATCGAACAAATCCGCCATTTTCTTATGCTCGGCTTCTCTTCTTCTTCTCTTCTTCTTCGTCTTCTTCTTCTTCATCACTTACTCCGAGATACCCAAGTCACTCTTCTCGATCTCTTCCTTCTCTGGATCCGTTCAATTCCCTCAATGCAGATCCGAGATACTAACTCGAACTCTTCTGAATCAGAAGTTTCTCTTGTACGCTCCTCACAGTGGATTCAGCAATCAACTATCTGAATTCAAAAACGCAGTTCTAATGGCGAGTGTTCTGAATCGGACCCTAATCGTTCCTCCGATTCTCGATCATCACGCCGTCGCTCTCGGTAGCTGTCCGAAATTTAGGGTTTCAAGTCCGACGGAGATACGAATCTCTGTTTGGAATCATTCGATCGAGCTTCTTAGAACTGGTAGGTACGTTTCGATGGCTGATGTTGTTGACATTTCGTCGTTGGTGTCTTCTTCGGCTATTCGAGTTATTGATCTTAGGTACTTTGCTTCTTTACTGTGTGGTGTTAACTTGGAGACTCTATGTTCTGATGTTGAACGATCTCAGGAAGCTTATGAATCACTGAAACAGTGTGGCTATTTGTTATCTGGAGTTGGTGGTAATGTAGATAAATGTTTGTTTGCGGTTGATCAAGATTGTAGAACTACGGTTTGGACTTATAGAAATGGCGATTCTGATGGAAGGTTAGATTCGTTTCAGCCCGATGAGAAGCTTAAGAAGAAGAAGAAGTTGTCGTACGTGAGAAGGCGTCGAGATGTGTATAAGACTCTTGGACGCGGTGGTAGTGAAGCTGAGTCCGCGGCTATTCTGGCATTCGGAAGCCTTTTCACGGCTCCTTACAAAGGCTCTGAACTGTATATCGATATCCGAAAATCGTCAAAAGGTTCAGAGATTAAGTCTCTGATTGAGAAGGTCGATTTCCTTCCTTTCGTTCAGGAGATAATGAGTGCGGGAAAGAAATTTGCCTCGGATACTATAAAGGTGCCGTTTCTTTGTGCACAGCTTAGATTGCTTGATGGCCAGTTCAAGAATCATAGGGAGAGCACGTTTACGGGTTTACAACAGAAGCTGGAATCGTTGACGGGAAAAGATATTGGTCCAGTTCATGTGTTTGTAATGACAGACCTTCCTGAAAGCAACTGGACCGGTACTTACTTAGGTGAACTGTCTAAGAACTCGACAAATTTTAAGCTCCACTTCCTGAGGGAACAAGACGAACTAGTAGCTCGAACACAGAAAGAGCTCGCTTCCGCTAGTCACGGCCAGAAATTTGGATCCATACCGATGAGTCTTGACAGTATAAAAAAGATGCAGATCCATTGTTCACCAAACAAAGTATCAAATGTGCAGCTTTACATAGAAGAAGCGGTTTGCAGCTGTGCGTCACTCGGTTTCGTTGGTACCGCAGGTTCTACGATAGCCGAAAGTATAGAGATGATGAGGAAATACAATGCTTGTCGTACCGGTTGAACTTAGATTCTTGTTTCGGGATTGGATTCACCATCAATTGGAGCGATCGATGCGACCATTCGATAAGTTTTGCTAGCGAGAATAAAGCTACTTGGTTCGATTCCGATAGCTTACATAGTTAGTTACATATCAAGCCTCGAGCTAGATTAGCTTGAGAGCGTAAAGAGTTGTGGTGTTGAGGCCTTCGTGAGTGTTGTAGTTTTGACTTTTGAACAAGATTTTGTAATCAATGTATTTTGTAAACCGGTTTTTTAATAACTTTTGTACCAAATTGAATTGGTTTGGTTAAGAAGACATTTGTCTCATCTAACCGGATGCGAAAATGTGACGTCGATTTGTATTATATAACCAATGAGATCACTCCATGTAAGCATATTCCACGTTTATCTTCTTAGTATTATAACGCCGATTTTTTTAATCAGTCTCGCTTAGTTCGGTGCCGTGAGCCACATCCGCCGCCGAAGATTTCCACCGGAAAATCACGAGAGAAATCGGAGGTTTGAATCTGTGATCTGATCGTTTTCTCCATTGAGAGAGAGAGAGAGATTGTGAAGCCATGGCTGCTCCGTTTTTCTCGACTCCATTTCAGCCTTATGTCTATCAGGTTCTTCTTCTCTATCTATCCTTCTTTCGTTCTCTACATCTAAGATTCGTGTATGTTATGTATGTGAATGCTTCTTAGAAGCTATTACAGAGAGAGAGAAATTCATCGATCTCTGGATTTTTTTCTATGATTTTGATTTTATCATGTTGAATCTCTCACAAGTGTGTTTATGTGATGCAGAGTCAAGATGATACAGTTACACCTTTTCAAATTCTGGGTGGTGAAGCACAAGTTGTTCAGGTAAGATTCATGTAGAGTTTGTGAAATATCCTCGAAGTTTTTCTGAATCATTTGATTGCTTTTTGTTGTTGTTGTCAGATAATGTTAAAACCAGAGGAAAAGATCATTGCTAGGCCTGGTAAAAATTATTCAGAATGGTTCGTTTCTTCTTGATTCGATTCGATATTCGATTTCTTGAGTTGATAAGATGAATCTAGGTTCCATGTGCTACATGTCTGGCTCCATTGAGATGGAGAATACTTATGCTCCTGAACAACAAGTTGGAGTTGTACAATGGATTTTAGGCAAAAGTGTTATCAGTGTACATCTTCGTAACACCGGGCAAAACGATGGATTTGTCGGTATTGCTGCTCCTTCTTTGGCAAGAATTCTCCCAGTTAGTGATTCTTCTAGCTTGATCATAGTTTTATACGGTGTTGTCAAGTATTAAGCTTCGTCCTGATCTCGTTATTATGTGTGTTTTGTGACCTTCGGTTGATTTTCTCTCGGTGAAGATTGATTTGGCAATGTTTGGCGGGGACATCCTATGCCAGGTAGAACCTGATGAACTAAAACCGTCGATTATTTTCTATTAAATAATCTCCAGAAATCAGTATTTAGCTGATGCTTATCACTCAGCTTTTTCTTCTCCGTTCAATAACGTGACCTTTTTCTTCATATGCGTGTAGCCAGATGCATTTCTCTGTTCTGTCCATGATGTGAAGGTCATAAACTCTGTTTACCAGAGACCTAGAGCAAGAAACATTGCCGTGGCTGGGGCAGAGGCAAGAAAAACAATACATTGCATTTCATTCAAAATTTAAAAGAGTTATATCTTTCGTAGTTACTTCTTGAAGACGCCGCCACTATGTGAAATTTTAGACATGTCTGGCTTTAATTTACGGAATCGTTGTTACAGGGGTTTCTGAGACAAAAGCTATCTGGCCAGGGTCTTGCTTTTATTATCGCTGGTGGATCTGGTATGCGAACTAAGGTTTAATTCGGTTATTGGCCTTTTACCTCCAAAGAATCTGACTGTGATCTATTTGCTAAATCACAAGTTGTACAGAAAAACCTGGAGGTGGGAGAAATTCTCACCATTGATGTCTCTTGCATTGCCGCTATAACTCCCTCGATCAATTTCCAAATCAAACACAATGCTGCACCTGTAAGACGAGCTATCTTCGGGGTACGTCACGTTTCTTTCTTCTTATCGTTTACAAAACAAAATGTAATCAAACTCACAAATCTTCTATATGTTATCGAAAAAGGGTGAGAACGTAGTAACAGCGACGCTAACAGGACCAGGCATTGTGTTCATCCAAAGCTTACCATTTCATCGACTCTCCCAGCGAATTGCAAGGTAAATCTATGGTTCTTTTATGTGAAGAGAACCGTTCAAAGTAGACTCACTATGATGTTTTTTTCTTGTGTAGGTCGGTGACGTCGCCAAACATGAGAGAAAATCAAAGAGTATTAGTGCAGATAGGATTATTCGTATTCCTTGCATATGTTGTGATTGTTTCTTCTTTGATCCTTACCGAAATGTGAAGTAGAGAGAGTCGTATTTATAATCCTTACCAAAAGTAAAGATGCTCGTATTTTATTATTCTAGTTTTATTGTTTTTGAATTTACAGCCGAATGATATTAGAAATGATGTGATGATACATGACATTTTAATTTTTTTTATGTCATGATTTTATCTAAATGAGTTGAGCAATTTTTAATCTAAAGAAAAGTAATTGTATTTTGTTGGTTTTCAATGCAATTAGTGCATGTAAACTCAGCTTTTTTTATTGTAGTATTTTAGAAATAATTAAAGAAACACAGGCCCAAAATACTAAAAAAACACATAATAATTAAGGGGAATTTTCAAGTGTGTAGATGAGAATATTTTGAGTGGAAAAATCATTGCTAAAAAGTAATCGAAGATGGTAAGAAACAAAACCTATTTCTATATATAAACAAAAACATCCGATTACAAATGATTTTCTTCTTTTATTTCTTGCAACAAAAGTAAATTTTGAGAATTCAATACAAATTTTCTATGGCTTCCAAGACAACTTTTCTCTCATATTATAACAGGCCATGGTTTTGTCTATCATACAAACGATGAAGAATGTTTCAAGTCACTTATGCAACTTCATCCTTTGAACCGCCGCAACAATCAAGATCGTGATCTTTCTCCTTTTGATCGCTTTGAGTGGTGGCGAAAATGCTCATGGCTGACGTCGGAAGCAGCCATGGATGGAGACCGCTCGTTCCTTGATGACTTCTTCTTCCTCTTGAAATGTATGTCTTCATCATCACTCGAATCGTATTCTTTTCTCCTCCGACTGTGCCGACGACCCAATGAAACGGCATCGACCGAAGTCTCGGCCGCCGAAGAAGATTTTGATGCTTTCCGATGTTTGCCGGAAGATTCCTCATTTGGAAAGCTCATCCGGTGACTATCATCGATCTCTGATTTGGCACCTGTAGCTGGCTCCGATGATGGATTTTCAGTTCTCTCACGGTGGTGATGATGCTTCCGATCTGTCTCCCGGTGCCGTTCTCGGCGGTCACGACGGCGATCATGTTCTGAATCGAGGTCTTGGTGATGATCATGTTCAGAATTCCTGCTGGATGATCGAGGAGGTGAGTTGGTCCTCCGTGAAGACCGACGCTCCTCCGGTGAAGATCTCTCCGATCGCCTGCGACGGTCGTAATCTGACGGAGGTTCATGTCTCTGTTTCATTGAAGAACAAGTCATCAATTGCTTGGCGCACAATAAATTAATAGCGGGAAAATTGAATAATGGGCCTAACATAGAAACATCCGGCCCAGTTATTTTCGTTATATATTTTATAACCAATTCATAGCCCAACTTATATAGTATATATTATCTAACGACTCAAAAACCTTTATGTTAATTAGTAAACAAAACTTAAATTTAGGCACGCCTTTGTTTGATAAATGTTAACAAACGTGTGTTACAAAAGAAAAACGTTTTAAAAACAAATTTTAATTTTAAAATAATTGTCGTAACATCCTACGATTTTGGAAACAATATTTATATTTTCATTTTAAAAATGAAATAGATCAGATATCTACATTTTAGTGTATAATAATATTTAAAATTGTAAAAGAAATACATCTAACTAAAATAAAAACGACATAAGAAAATTCAATCATATAAACAACAGGTTAATATGAGTCTGTTTAAGACTAAGTCAAGAAAGACAAAAATGTTAGTCACGGTGTTAGAACAAACTTATTGAAACATATTAACCCTCTAAAGTATCTACTCTACCTCCCCTTAGCCGGGAGATATTTACCGGAAACTTAATGAACGAGTTTTGATGTAAAAAAAGAAGTATATACTCTACCTACAACTTCACTTAACCCACACTTTCACTGTTCTAAAAAGTCCAAAATTTTTTTGAGAACAGTCTAGTTTTACTTGTGACCAAACTACATAGACATAACTTTCAATTCAATTTTTTTTTTATGCAATGCAAACACACTTTCTCAATCTACTTGTAAATGTCGCCTTTGACAGTTAACCTCTAACCACTACTACTATAACAGACAATCCTCTATTTAGCAATTGTTGGTATGAACTCATTTTCCTTTGATGTATGCAGAGCGAGCCAGAAACGATAATGAAAAAAGCAAACAAAAGGGTATTGAAAAGCGTGGTCTCTTCTAGCAAGCCAAACCAGTTGGCCGTAAAGAGCGAGAACTTAAAGTCTTTAGACAACAAAATGATACATACAGATTTTGGCTTCATGGGTGGAGAAGAGGTTGCCGCCGTCTGATTCATCGTTCTACTGCTTTCACCGTCTCTCAAGACATTCCCTCTGTACCAAATCAAGAAAAACAAAGGAACTAGTTTAAAAAAAATGCTGCAGCGGACATGAGGAAATAGTTCAAAGTAGTGAAATGCACAGTGCTTTTACCCTTCTGATTGTTTCTCAATCTCACGCTTTCTTTTCATCTCAGCTTTCTTAGCTTCAAATTCTTCTCTCCCCATTATAGGACGTTGGAGATTCATATGATTCCCCATCACTGCTAAGTCCCTGCTCAAAGTCAAATTCCCTCTACCCCATTATTATATCGCTTTATAATAAACTATCAAAAAGACAAAAAAAAAAATTACAATTTATTTACAAACTGAGAGTTCAAGTCTCAGCTTTTAAGTACCTATGAGGTGGGGGTATATTAGGGAACCCAAGGCCCTGTGCAGCATAAGGATTTGGATGCATCACACCGCTATACGACATGTCCATGGGGCTTAATGCGTAGCCAGCAAAAGGAGGTATTGCACTGGGAAAAGGTCCCGTAAACCCATTAAAACCATGATTAAAGCCATTGAACCCAGGTTGAACACCGTTGAAGCCGGGCTGCACACCATTGTAGTACTGATTGCTGTTACCGAGGCCCATGTGCATCATATATTCAGGGCCTGCTAAATTTGGCATCGGGTTCCATTGCATGTCTGCAACAAATAGCAATGACAAAAACATCTGTTAAGCCTCTCCACACAGTTAACAACAACTTGGAAGAAAAAGCATGAGTAACCCTCAGCAGAATAGGTGAAATAGTTACCAGTTCCAGGCATCCGAGCTTTCTTTTTCTTCTTCTTTCCTGGTGAACACCAAAAGCATTCATTAATTTACTGAAGATACTAGTTGCTAAACATTGATGCACATAATATACTGTATGAACTATAACTTTTTCTCCTCTATATATCATAAATGGAAATTTATCCTGCAAATAGGACGGTAGCCAGTGGTTACCTTGCTCGCCCGAAGCAACTTGCTGCGGTATTCCTTCCTTGGGAGCCTGTGCATTCACCTGTGCAACAGTTGTTTCCTTGCCATTCAAGGATCCTTGAGTGTTTTCAGATGCATCAACGGGCTTTTCTACTTTAACTATTTCTGCAGACTCCTGAGGAGCACTTGTGATCTCCGCTATTTCCATTGACGGCTTAAGAGCTGAAGTCTCATTGTTGTTATTAGGAGCTGGTCTCTTTTCACCTTTAGAAGCAGCAGATGTAGTAGGTGATAGAACCTTGGAAGGTGGACCACGTGCAGACTCCACATCTACATTTGACAGGTATTAGTTTACTGACGATGGTACAAACAAAAAATAAAAGACTATGAATGAAAGAAAAAAGTACCTTGTACTTGGCACATGCTGCCAGCGTTCTCGGCACTACTATTACCAGACTCCATGATACGGTTTATAGCTTCCCTAAGGGTCTTGTTGGGTAGAAGATCATCCGCAAGTACATTAGTTGCTCCACAAACACACATTGACTTCGCAATTATGTGATCTCTGATGCCTAAATATTAGATTATTGGAGTCAGACAACCAGGATCTGTAACTCATAACAACTAAAGAAAAAGGCATCCAATATAATCGCAATTTGACAAGATAACTTACACTTGTCACAGAAGCTCTGGAAGCAGCATTTGCTTGTCAGCGCAGCATCCCTCATTACTTCCTTGCATAAGGGGCATTTTAGTTCAGGAGGAAGTTCCCCGACTGAACGTGTTGTTGATGGTAACCCTTCCATTGCTCTCTCAAACGCATCCCTAAATTGGTTAAATAGACACAAATGTATCAAATAACGACAGAGTTATGTGAAAAAGGTACCAAGTAACAAGATCACCATTTTAATACAACATACTCATTTGGTTTCAGAACTGCCACAGCGCCACCTGGCAAGGAATAAGAGCCGTCTGGAGTTGCCATCAGCATCGACTTGGGGATACCAGTAGGTGGTTTAACTCTCTTAACATCATAACTAGGATCACCATTTGTCGGGCAGTGTTGAATAAAATGTCCTGAGTCAGAAAAAAAAAAGATTGAACACAGTTTTTTCTAGGCAATAACCATACAAACATGGGACGTAATAAAACAAAATTCAACACACTAAAAAAGATCTCCAAGTCTAACATACCAGGAACATTGCAACGATGGCAAATATAGCCTGGTGGCGGCGTTTTCCTTTCCATTCCTACTCACACAAATTTAATCAGTCTCAGTACCTTACACTTCAATGAAAGATTAAACAGTATTTGCCCAATAATTGACGAAAAATCCCAGCTTCTGGGAAAAAATAACTGAAGGAATTGAAGAAGATAAGTAAATCATATAGGAACATATAATTACCAAAACCACGTACACCCATCCTTCCAGCCATACCCCTTCCATAACCTCTGCCCAGGCCAAAACTATCCGCACCTTGTCTGTAACATGAAACAAAAATAAGAAGATTGTGCAAAATGTATAGTCAAGATCTAATTCAATATGCCCATTCCAATCAGTTTAAGAAGGCTACTTACTGCTGCCAGTCTAATGCTGGAGTGTCAATTAATGCCTTGAGTTTGGTTTCTTCATCTACTTTCTCATTGGCTGGTGCAGGATCAGAAGATGGGTTACTATAATGGACAGCCGGGGCATCAGGAATTGAGTACAAATCATTCCCAAACTCATCCCACTCATCTTCAGCCTAAAACGTAGATTAAGGTATGAATTAAGTATTATAGGGGAACTCAATGCCAACAGAGATCGACAAAAAATTGCGTAAACAACTTACTGCAGATGTATCAGCAGTAATAGGATTGTTCACATTGGTGGGGATGTTTTCTACTCTCTCCTCGACTCTCGGTCTGCAAAATGTAGATATGATGCACTATGAATAATGCAATCCAAAAACAAAGAGCCACAAAGACTGAAACAAGCAATTGACTAAAAAATTAAAGATCTCAGAAAATACTCTTGTTGGGTAATAATTCTGATGCGAGGGCGTCCAGGGACCCGACGAATTAGGACAGAAGTATTCTTCGGGATTAACATTGCTTCATCAAGATATTCTGAAATTGCAGAAAATAAAATTTATAAAGGCCATAGATTGCATCAATATCTTCTCTTTACTAGATGAGAATCTGGCTTGGTTTTTATCAATATCAACAATCTAACTCTGCATCTTTTCTTAATAAACCGGTCAAGAACCATCTAACTCGTAAATACAAAAACTTCTATTTGATGATTCAAACTAACGAGTACCAGGTCTATCACAGCCACTTCACTTAATTAGCTAGACACTAAACAATAACACCCACAAACAAGGCAAAGTTCGAAGATGATCCAAATCAACACACCAGATTATAAGAGATACTGATCAAGACCAAGCCAGATTCTAATCCAGTGAAGACAAATTAGGTGAATAGTAAAACTTAAGGCATAAGGAAGAAAAGACAAACCTTCATTAGTTTGAGCATTAGAGATGACAATGTCAAGGTCTTTACCACTTCCCAAATGCTTGGTTTCGTAAATTTTTTCTTTGAGAAAACCAACTGATATAAAAGGACTATCCATGGAGATGGTATCATAATCCCTCGCACTCTTAAACTTGTAATAAATTGCCATTTTTTTCGATTTATCTGAATAATAATGAATAAAAAAATACAAAATATATATGAACCCTAATCCAAAAGAGCCCAGAAACTGATTTCTGGAAAACAAATCAAAAGTAATTACAAGAGAAAAACTCAATATGATTGTTCTTTACTTCTCTGATTCAACGAAACCTCTCACGCGTATCCAAACAGCATCAGAAGGCGAATTTCGCAGAAGCTTAAATCCTTGTTGAATCGAATTTGAGTAATTCGCAGGGAGAAAGCTTAGCTACACCGAAGGTAATCTCAAAATCTCCGAAACGAATCTTCAAGCCGCGACAAAAAAACAATCGGAAACGACCGGAAAGATCCTGAAGCTCCTCCACGCACCGGCTCTAGCGGCTTCAATCGCTAACGAATTGCGGCGAGATTGCAGAAGATCGCGGGAGAGATATCGCCACGAAGAACTCTAGGGTTTTTTTTTGTGTGAAGAACACTGTCGTATTCGTATCCAATGGCTTTCTCTCTTCCTCTTCTCTTATTACTTTTTTTTTGACCTTTATATAGAGAAACAGTAACGGCCAATGCTTGGGCCCTACAGTTTTTAATAGGCCCAATAAAAAAGGCCCAATAAATTGTAAGGCCCATTAAGTGAAAACCCTAGCTCCGTCCATGGAGTCATCTATATAAAATCGGAAACCTAGTTTAGAAGAAAGAAGTGACTGCGACGCCGGGAAAACGCAATGGGTTTGTACTTCTCTCTCTCACACTGATCTCTGATTCGGTTGTGTGTTTGTGTGGAAAGTGAAATGTGATTTTTGAACGGAACAGGTGCGTACAAGTACGTGTCGGAGCTATGGAGGAAGAAGCAATCGGATGTGATGAGGTTTGTGCAGAGAGTTAGGTGCTGGGAGTATCGTCAACAGCCTTCCATCGTTCGTATTGTTCGTCCCACTCGTCCTGACAAAGCTCGTCGTCTTGGCTACAAAGCTAAGCAGGTCTTCTTCTTACTAGTTTATAATGATTGTGTGTAGTTTTAGGTTTACTTTGAATCAAAGTTGCTGGTAAAGCGGTATCTTGACGCGTAGGCATATGTGTTTGCGTTAATTATGATAGAATACTTCCTGAGACCAGCTACATTGAGTTCAATCTTCTGACCGATCATGTCCTTTTTTATCTACTGTGGATTCTGATCTTGTCAAAGTTTGATACATTGTAAACAACCCATGAATCAAAGTTTGTATTTTGTCTGATATTGTGCAAGATTTATGCTTAGTTTGTGTTTTTAACCTCTGTTTGTTGGTTCTTTGGTTATAGGGGTTTGTTGTTTACCGTGTTCGTGTGAGACGTGGTGGTCGCAAGAGGCCAGTTCCCAAGGGTATTGTGTATGGTAAACCAACCAACCAGGGAGTAACACAGCTCAAATTCCAGCGGAGTAAGCGATCTGTTGCTGAGGAGCGTGCTGGTCGCAAATTGGGTGGTCTTAGGGTCGTTAACTCCTACTGGCTTAATGAGGTAAGCACCACACAGTTCATTTTTGTTGAAATTTTTTAGCTCAAGTAGTGTCTATGAACTCAAATTTCTGTCTCGTACTATTCTTTATATGATGATTGATGTGGTTGATTAGTTATGGGTTCCTGTTTAATATTATCAGGACTCTACCTACAAGTATTATGAGATTATCCTAGTGGACCCTGCACACAATGCTATCAGAAATGATCCGAGGATCAACTGGATTTGCAACCCAGTGCACAAACACAGGGAACTTAGAGGTCTCACCTCAGAAGGGAAGAGCAATCGCGGTCTTCGCGGAAAGGGTCACAACAACCACAAGAACCGACCTTCCCGAAGAGCTACCTGGAAAAAGAACAACAGCCTTTCTCTTCGCCGTTACCGTTGATCAGCATTATGTTTTGTTTTCTTCAGTGTGGTTCATTCTTCTGTTTGGATTTGTGTTTTTTGGAATTCTAGAAATTACTTTGATAAGGAAGAATTCACATTCAAGAGCTTGTTTTAAAGGTTTTGGGTTTAAAACTTTGAAACTTACCATAAAGCCAATTTTCTTACTTAATTTGTTGTTCGTTGGCTTATCTGTTAGTAAAACTCAACTCTTTGAAAGCACATTCATGTCTTTGTCTCTCTGAACTCTCCGTTAGAGCCTTCCTTCGTTGAAGCTATCCTTAAGATTTTGGAGAGCTTGTCGGATTGAGTCTTCCGTCTGTCTGGAGTATTTCAAACATATCAACTTTTGAGCTACTCTGTAGATCCGATGCATTTCGTGGTGTTTCCCACAATTCAGTTCTATTCTTCTCTTTTCCTGCCGAAACATTCACCATGAACATGAGAACTTGGAAGACAAAAGAGATGAACTGTTTTTATGCTAGTGTGTAAGTTTCGGGTTGTACCTTGTCTGTGATCCTTGAAGTTATGGTCCTAGCAGTTTCGATCACTGTATTAGGCAGACCAGCCACTTCGGCTAACATAAGGCCATAATGAGGAACATGTAGGGTTCCATCTCGCAGTTGAAACTGATCAGAAAACGTAACTTTAGCAGCAGGAGCTATAACCCCGAAACCCATAGGAAAGGAACGCGGACAGAACCTTGAAGTCTAAGCGGTTGTCTCTGATGCCCACAAAAAAGTGAAGAACCTTGACGTTTGGGTAGATGGTTGCCAACTCTGCGAGACTGTCCATATGGGTTGCAAATACTGTGTACCTGAAAATTAATAGTCACAAAGAGCACATTTACTTATCAAGTACCGCCGGTGGGAAAAACTCAGTTAAATACTTACGCTTTGAGTGATAAAAGATGCTCGCAGCAGCTCCATGCCATTGCTAACCCATCTGAGGAAGAAGTCGCCCTCCCGAGTTCATCCATGACAATCAAACTCCTACGTTTTGAGACGTTGATAGATATGATATGAAACTAAGGGGAAGGCTCGTGTCTATCAATGCTTTCACAACGGTTACCTGTTGGAGACGTTTTGCATTATGAAAGCGGTCTCTCTCATCTCTGTCATAAACTGTGACATTGAAAAGAAAGGAATGAGAATTGTGGTATCACTTCTCTGCATGTATAATTTCTTTCCTTGTGATATCAAAACAGTTGGGATAATGCCTGTAAGAGATTTTAAAGAATTACCGTGCTTGAATTTGACTCAAGGCTATCCATTGTTCCCATCCTTGTAAATATACGGTCAACCACCCTTATAGTTGCAAATCGAGCTGGGACATAGCAGCCAATCTGAGCAAGAATGACTACTAGACACACCTGTTGGAGATATGTACTCTTTCCACTCCTTGAGATATCGTATGCAAATACCAAAAATGACTCGATAAGGATATGCTGAAAAATGGATCAGCCATTGCAGAAATGAAGCAATAAATCCCTTACATGTTAGGCCCCATAACTACCAACATGTTGGCTGCTTCTGACATGAAGATACTATTAGGCTGCGAAGAGAAAATTTGTGAGTTACAATGAATACAAAGGATACAAGAAAGCTGGTGAACTGGAAAACGCATAAATATGTAATTTCCCCAGATTTCTCGGATGGTAATGTTGGTGGGAAAACAAATAGCTGATGCTCTTTCTTCTTCAAGCCACCAAGATGATTTCTCAGAATAAACTGAAGAATGATAGTATCATGAGTAGCACAAAAAACTTACAACAAAGTCGTTGTGTATGCTTTCTAGGATGGGATGCCTTCCAGCATCGATTGCCAGTGGCCCACTATCTGCCAAACAAGCCACACAAAACATTGATTAATCAATCATTTACTTAAGGTTCAGCGAGTAAAAAGATATTCCACATTATAATTGATCGAGAATTCTTCATAGCTAAGGAATATGCGATGATTCGATGGTAGGTGCTTGAGGAATGATAGTGGGATAGTCAGACCTGTTAGTTCAGGTCTAGAATATCGATCCACTGGCTTTGTGGATATTGTATGAGCAAATGAATTAACAATCATATCTAGGAGACATAAGACTTCTGCTAGGAGTGTGAGGGCAGAGACATCTTCCCTTATAGCATCCATTAGTGCTGCATACATATGGATAATGTTTCATGTAATAGGCATAAACGAACCAAGACTGATAGGACTAGAAAGAATCGGGTTAACTGCATATAGTTGCGAGCAATGTGCATTTATCAACCTTCCAAGCATGTTTCTGTTCGAATGTAACACTCTCCAGCAGCAGACTTGTTCCTGACATTCAACTGCAAAATACATTAATGTATGGTAGATATTGATGAAACTTAGATGTAATAATTCGACTTACAGAGGCAAGTTCCAGACTCGAACAATGTATGTTTTTCCCGTGTTTAACAACCTAGATGATGCATACCACATACAACAAAATAACATCAGGAGAACCATATATATAGATAGAGCATTAAGTTTCCAATGGAAGTGTGTTGTTGACCTGAGTAAATTTGCTTGGAAGTTTTCCCTGAACTTCCTTCTGTGGAATTCTGAAAAAGAAGCCTTGCCTGTTGTTGAAAGGGAGTTTTAGATTTGGCAAGTTGAATTCCTCACGATACTTACTAGCCAGATTATGTATTGCTGTCAAATTACGAGATTCTAGATTAGCAAAATGGAAAATCAGTGATAATACAAAATGAAGCATATTTTAGTTCACCTTCACTAGTATCACAGAAAGTTCTCCTTGCAATATCCAAAAAGCCATCAATTCCAGCTTTTAAAGCAAAACACTGCTGCGTGCGGGCAACAAAAGGAACCCGTGCATGGAGAACATCATCATCAATAGCTTCCCCGATTCTGAAATAAATAAGAGGATAAGGACTGTAGCTATTTCGAAACTCTAGTTTTCAGAAACCTTAAAGGAAATGGAAATGAGTTCCGGAAACGGAGTTCATAGTTAATTACTAGCCAGACCCACTAATGGCATACTTTTTTCTGATGGAAGCATATCTGTCGTTTTCACACACAGACTTGTAAACATTGGCAAGGAGAAAACACTTTGCATCCTTTAGAACCTACATTTTAACATGAGACAGGGTGCAACAAAGGTTAGGGGTAGGTCATAAACAGTTGCCAAATCAAGGCATAAAAATGAGAAGGAAAAATACCTTAGCCAATAGAGGTAAAGCATCCAATGCAGTCTTAAGTAGGATAATGCTTGAAATCATGGTTTGGCTCCTTCTGGTATTATCAAAACCTAGGACAGCTTCTGTGACTTTCTTTGGCTTGAAGCAGAAATGACAAAGAACTCGATCTGAAAGTCGTAGATGATGAGAATCTCTTGAGATGATGTGATTAAAGACAAAACAAGCTCAATATATTGAATGCAACTACAAAATTCCAGGAGCTTCCCACTTACCGGTCTCTTTTGGAAATTTACGTAAAACCTGTGAAAGCCCAAAGAATAGTTGTTCATTGCTCATCAACTCATCCTGCAATTACAAGAAGAAGAATTTTGCTTTCTGATTAATGTATCATCATACGCTGGAAGTTTTCCACTAGCTGGACAATGATCAAGCTCCGTAAATCAAAATATATGACAAAAAAGAAATGAAACGGTAAGTCCTAATAAGTAGTGAGGAAATATGATTCCCAAATCAAAGCTATACTAACCAGGCAGTCCAGGCGAGTGTTAATAGTTTCAATATCTTTCAGAGGCTGCAATAAATTGGCACGAAGAAGCCTAGTCCTGGCCAACATATCACGCATGAAATGAAATGACTACCGAGTTAAAAAGAAACAAATGCAAATCTCTGTTGAACATCACTATGAAGATTATAATTAGAGTGCAGAAATGCCAAACTAATATACAATCTTTTTCCCAAGAGAGAGAGTTTTTAGATACCCGCCAACAGTTTTTGTTGTCTTGAACATCTGGAACAAACTCCTCTTTTTGTTGTTAGTTCCCAAAAGAGCATTATGGAATGGATCAATGATTTCCAGGTTCTCAACACTAACATCAAATCAGGGAAACAGTGAAACATAGCGATTAATAGTTTTGATGCTACAATACTCTTTAATTTATTAGACTACGAACATGAAATGCTATCAAGGTAATCATACCTAGTTGCATCGATATTCATGTGATCAAACGATCCATTAAAAGTTACCTAGAGATCAGCAACACAGTCGATAAAATGCTATCAGGACCCTTCAGCAGGAAAGAGAATATTGAACCGAAAGCGCAAACATATAAACAAAAACAAATTGGAAAAATGACTCATTTTGCAAGATATTGTGAAGTTACTGCATATACAACTTTTATAATCAGTTATTTTAGAATTGTGCATAACAAAACGCATACGGTCAGTGAGTGGTTGGTGACTATCACACCCTTTTCCGCCTCTATCCTGCTCATTAAACAACCAAAACTAAGTATTTCAAAAGCATCACACTGATAATGTACTCTGAAGCAAAAAGTTCAGGATATAGACACCATTTGATTGTAGCTGCAGCAGCGGCCAATGAAAGATAATGCTGCTTATAGTAAGTGTCTAAACCAAGAGCCAAAGGTTCCTCTGCAGACAAGTTTTGTATTAGCACCGCACCCTGAAAACGCATAATCAAAGATGCATATCCATTTAGAAATACATAACCACGAAGGTCAACGTTGTACTATAAGAGGTTCCTGGTTCAACCTTGGTGTCATCAAAACAAGAACGCGCAAACACAACCTACAAGAAGGCAAGATACTAAAATTTAACCGATTCTGCTATAGCCAAAAACTTATATATTCATTTCCAGAAATATAATCGACGGAAGAAACTTCCACCTTCCTAACGGTGCTATAACATCTATCCACCAGCTCTGATACACCAACCATGCCATCGGCGGCAAGTTTGTTGGGAGGAACAATTATCACAGACGGATCATAGAACCGCACAAGCGTCTTCGTGTTTTGATACGAGCTGCTCGTCTCTATATACTGAGAGAGATGCAATGAAGCCGATCTTAGGTCAAAAGCAGCCATTCCAACCTGAACAGAGAAATTCCAAAATCGAATCTCAACATCACCGTCTCAAAATCGAATCTCAACATCTATCGACGAAATATGAAATCGATCCTAGAAATCGCCGTTGCAAAATAAGAGACCCTAAGAGAACACAAATCAGATCAAAGTCCTCACTAAAACCGCGAAAATGGAGAAGCAGTACGTACCTCTTTGGCTCTGTTCTCAATGAGTCCGGCGACGAAACTCGATCTCTCTCCTCCGTCGTCTTCCATTTTCGCTTCGCAGATCAGAATTTGAAAAATGAGTGACGGCACAAGAGTTCCGAAAATGAAGGCAAAAGCGCGCGCCACTGTGAAATTTCTCGATTAGTCGGTTTCTTCTTTGGAAAACCGGTTCAATTGTGTTGGTTTATATGTGAACCAACCAATAACCAAAAATTAAATCAAACCTAGCCTGTTATAATTCCGTACAAAACCGGCCAAAATTAAGCAAGATCAATTCGTAGTTCCCGGTTTGGTTTACGGAAACCAATAACCAAAATCAAACCAAATCTAGTGAAGAACACAATAACTAAACAATAGTTGCTCACACTCTCTTTATCTTCTTACAACAAACAGTTTGATATGACAAACATATGAACAACACTGATACCAAACTCAATGATCTGTTTATCACATGACCTCGTCGATGGTTACACGGCGACGCTGCTCAATGGAGAGCTGAGCAGCAACTCCCATAGCAACAGCCAACAATCCGTCTTCCAAATCAACAGCTACTCTTCCTTCACCTCTGATTGTTGATAAGAAGATGAGATGTTCCAAGTAACTTGACCCGTGATGTAACCCTTCGTATCTGAAACAACCGACATCAAGTGAATGCGATACATTGCAAGACTGCAAGATAACATGTAAAAAGAATCTTACTTTATTCTTGAATCCTCTGCTTTTATCGTTTGAACGTGTTCTCTTCCTTCAGCACGGCTCCCAAATCGAACTATGCCCTCTGGAACAAGTGCCTCTCCCTGCAAACACATTTGCCGTGAAGTTGGAACATGTATGTACGTCATGTGTTTTGACGGTTAGATAGAGAATATGTACACTATTGGGACTAATATGTCAACGGATTTCAGTAAACTCGATGAAAGTTAAAGAATGTCTAGCTCTGTTTTGTTCATTGGAGACTTAAACTCCTATCAACCACCAGCGTAAATACGCCAATTACCTTTCCAACGTCACCAGTAACGGAGATTTCTTGCTCGTTTTTGCTTCCTTCAGCAAACATACAAAGATCGAGCATCCCACGACATCCATTGCCAAACTCGATTATAACATACGCGTTATCAATGATATCCGGCACCTATATCACATCGAAACAAAATAATCTATTTCGGAATAAACTGAATCAGGTGTAAGTTGGGACTATAACGTACCTTTCCATCGTAAACCTCGTCCTTATGATTCACATCCATACCTCCCGAAGCCATCACACAGACCGGATTTGCATCGGCAAAAAGCCTCATTAGATCAAAGAAGTGACAACATTTCTCAACAAGCGTACCTCCGGTGTTCACATTGAATCTATTCCAATTCTTCACCTAACCATTGTGTTTCTCTCAGCAATTCGTATAAACCGAATTCCGTAAAACAACTTCCTTGTTTAGTGCCTTACCTTAACCAAGAAAGGGAACCTATGTTCACGGATTGCTACCATCTTGACATTACCAAACTCTCTGCTTTTCACTTTTTCTATTAGCTTAGCTACTGGTGGCATGTATCTATACTCTAATCCAACTTGAACAACCATGTCTGTTCTTTTCTTTGCAGCTTCAAGAACCTAGTTGAAGACACAGTTTTGATGAAATTGATCAATCTGAATCCACAAGAACAAGAGAAAGTAAACCTGTTTGCAATCTGCAACTGTTGTACATAAAGGCTTCTCAACAAGAACATGATGTGGTTTTTGACAATTGATTATATCCATTAGAATCTGATGATGAGTCATATTTGGAGAAGACACAATGATCACATCACAGAGCTCACTCTTAAGCAACTCTTTGTGTCCTGAGAAAACCTTAAAACCCACAACAACAACGAGAGAAATCAAACCCTAAAGTTCAACAACAAAGGATCACAAGTTTTGTAATAAGAAAAACCTCAAGCTCCCAACCAAAAGATCGAGCTAGTTCAATGGCGAGAAGCTGTGAAGGAGGATGAGGATCAGCGATACAAACGACGGAGAGGCCTTGGTCACGAAGATGATGAAGATTGATGAGATGTTCTCTACCCATCATACCAATCCCTACGATACCATACTTGAAAATCGCCATTAACGAAACTGTAAGCTCTCTCTCTCTCTCTGTACTCACTCTTCCTTAAAGGTTGAAACTTTTTGGGTTAAAGGTTGAATCTTTTAGGTTAATTGATACTTTCAGTGATGAGAGAAGACACAATCTGATGGATGAATCATTACAAAGAAGAAAAGGACCAAACGTATGTTGAGACAAAAGTTAAAAATGCTCTCTTTTTATTTTTGTGGTGTACTGAAGAGAAACGGTGGCGATGATGATGATGATGATACGAAGAGTCTCGACCACATCATGTCTCTCATCCACAGCTTTTGGATCGTTTATGAAATGGTCTTTTAAAGCTTCTCAATTTCACGGCGAATCCATCGATTCCTCTGCCTCACCGGTTCTCATCTCCGGCGTTCATGTCTTCCATTGTCCGGTACATATCCATGGATTGCTCCAAAACTAATCTGAATCCAATACACAGAGACAGAGCTTAATTTCTTGTTGTAGGATGTGGTTGGGATTGTAGCGAAACTATCAGATTGTATTGCTGCAAAAGGTGGAAACATTCTTGGTTACGATGTTTTTGTTCCTGAAAACAAGAACGTCTTCTACTCTAGAAGGTATCTATCTCGTTCTCCATAAACCGGGATATCACAATATTTTCGATGCTGCTTTAGAAGCTTTGAGTTGTTTACAGATTTGTTGTTGGTTTAGTTGTGATGGAAATGTGATTTTATTGAGCAGTGAGTTCGTATTCGATCCTGTAAAATGGCCGAGGAGCCAAATGGAAGCAGATTTTCAGACGATTGCACGAAAATTCAATGCTATGAACTCGGTTGTACGAGTACCCTCTTTAGACCCTAAATACAAGATAGCTCTTCTACTTTCGAAACAGGTCAGTAAAGATCATTTCATACTGTGTTCTCTTGCATTTTTTTCTCCCCTGAAGTTGTTATGATTCTTCTGTATGTAGGATCATTGTCTGGTTGAAATGTTGCATAAATGGCAGGACGGAAAACTTCCCGTCGATATAACATGTGTGATAAGGTTAGTTACTTAATGAGATGTATTAGGTATGCATCTATGAGTAAGTGACTCAGGGATGTTGTGTATTCAGCAATCATGAAAGAGCTCCAAACACACATATAATGCGGTTTCTCCAGAGGCATGGCATCTCGTATCACTATTTGCCAACAACCGATCAGAACAAAATAGAAGAGGAGATTTTGGAATTGGTTAAGGATACCGATTTTATAGTTCTTGCTAGATACATGCAGGTATGTCAGTATTTTTAAGTTCCATTTGCGAGCTCGATCTCTTTTGCTAAACCAAATGTTGAGGAAATTCGTTGTCCTGAATAGTCTCGTTCTGATTAACGTGTCTCACTAGTTATAGTTTGCTTGCGGTCTTCTCTAGCTTAACCGGAAATGAATCAAATCTCTCTTGAGGCAGTTCTTGCTTTGAATTCGCTCTTGAGGAAGTTTCATAGCTTTAGTTGTTATACCGACAGATGGTATTCCTTTGGCAGCTACTATCAGGTAACTTCTTGAAAGGCTATGGAAAAGATGTAATCAACATTCATCATGGTCTCTTACCATCATTCAAGGGTCGAAATCCCGCTAGACAGGTTTCTTCTGAATTCTTTGATAGCTCTACCTTGCATGAGTTTGTGTTTACTCTTCTATTTTAGTATCATCCTTATCTCTCGATGCTCGTCCCTGTCTCTTACTCTTGTAGATTCTGTTGGTAGGCATTTGATGCAGGTGTGAAACTAATTGGCGCAACAACACACTTTGTTACAGAGGAACTTGATTCAGGTCCTATCATTGAACAAATGGTAATGCATCTCCCAACTAGTTTTTAAAGGGTTGAATTGTTACCTAGCAACGTCTCAGTCCGAGTTTTGCAGGTGGAGAGAGTTTCTCACCGAGACAATTTGAGGAGCTTTGTTCAAAAATCAGAGGACCTCGAGAAAAAATGTCTCATAAAAGCTATAAGATCTTACTGCGAATTGCGAGTATTACCTTACGGTACACAAAAGACTGTTGTATTCTAATATCTAAAATATCTCTCACTCACCTGATTCTTCATATGAACTTGCTCATGCAACCAAAAGGTTATATACATACCACTTCTCTATAAGATTGTTGATTCTCAAAGCTTACACGTTCATGTTTTGGCTAAGCAAATCAGAAACCGAATCATTTGAAATTAAAGTGTTCTTCCTTGAGTTCCATCATTCTTTTATGATCTCTTTCTGTACATTGCAATGGATTCCTACCACTTGATGTGATACTTCACAACAGCAAAATGTGGGATACATAATCAAACATATACATGATTCTTGCATCACGTGTGACCGGTAAGACTCAAAGATCCCAGCGAGCATTTGGCAGCTTCGAAGCAATTTACTTGGCGTAGGAGAGACTGAACTCCTTCAACCCATCTTTGCTTGTGAATCTTGCTCTTGCATTTGAACTCCAAAAGACCTTGTCCGGTTTTAAGACCAAAGTAGACTTCTTCTGAATTTTCCCTTTCTTTCCTGTAAGGCCAAGCTGATTTCTCATCGCAGACTCCATAGACGATGCCTTCAAAAAGGGAACAATGTAAGCTCAGAATATGTCTTTTCAGGTAACTTATCTAAACTCAATGGTTAGGAGTAATGCTTACATTTGATTTTCTTGGAGAATGCTCCTCCGACATGTTTGCTTTTGAGTTTGATCATTACCTACACACAATCATAAGTTGTATGATAAGCGTTTGAATCAAAAGTGAACTAAGATGTGTTGTGTGATACTGAGACTAATCAAAATCTACTATACCTGAGACTTCTTGTTGATATAGACACGGACACACTTAGTTCTCTGCACTCCTGCAAGTTTAAGAGTGCACAAGGAAGAAGAGTTTAGCTCTCTGTCTTTTCTTAGTGAACTTATCAGATTCCCAAAGACAGAGGAGAGAATATTACCATTTCGTGCGCATTGCAACAGTTCGCCTTCAAATGGAAGATTCGGTTCTTCCAATCTAAACTGAAAATTTGCAGGCCAATGAGAGTCAGAGAAGCTTCTCTCGAAAGGTGTAATAGCTGCATTCTTCCTTGCTTCCTTTGGCTGCCTCGCCTTCAGAGCCGCTTCTCCTCTCAAAGCTAGTTTCAGTTTAAACAAAATCAGACCAAATGCATTCCAATGAAGCCGGAAAAAAGCCTAATATCAAGCCTTACCGGTTGCAGCTGCGGCTGTGAGAGTCATGAGATCACCAGGACTATGGATATCCACAGAAGATCTAACCGTGGAAGCAACACGTGCACGATCAGCACCAGCTCTCTCAGCCATTTCAACACAATGCGAAGCCAAAAGCTCGGTAGCTGAAGCTAAAGCCAATGACATCTTGGAGCTTGAACCTCTGCAATTACTTACAGATGTCACAGAGGCTAAACCTGCAGCCAAAGCAGCTATAGAGACAGCAGAATGCACATGAGCATTCTCAACACGAGCCTTGTCTTTCTTCTTGAGATTAATGTTTGCGCCACTGCTACTACTATGTTCCTTATGGTGATGAAACCATTTAGACAACGTCCCTGCTCTTCTTGTCCCCATAGAGTTCATGATCTTCCCAGCCTAACAAAATCAATCAAAAGATCTCAAGTCTTTGACTTTATGGCTCTACATAAGTTTTTGTAAAATGGGTTTGATTAAAAAGTTTCATTACCACAAGTGGATCTGCAGGAGCAGGAACAACATCAGGGAACAAAACAGGGAACTGTTGTTCTTGTTGTCTGTGTTTAAGTGCAAGTGCTTTAGAGATTTCAGAAGTAGAGAGACTCCATGATCTAGAAAGAAACTCCATTGGTTCTTTTGGTGTTTGAGGTTGAGGAATCGATGAGAAAAGCTCTTCAGCTCTAAGAACTCCATCTTCAAACTCTTCTTCCATCATATTCTCTGATCCAAACAATGAAGAAGAAGTATCTTTCCACTCTGAATAAAACCCATTTTCCATTTTTTGTGAAAATCTTGTGGGATCACAAAAAGGAAACCATGTGACAAAAGACACAGAGAAACTAGCTTTGAGTTTCAGAAATGAACTGTAAATTGAAAATAAATTTTTTGTTAAAAAAAATTAGATGAAAAAGATGATGATGTTGACTCTATTGGAAGAGAAGAGGAAGAGCATAAACCAAAGAGAATCTTTCTTTCTTTCTTTCTTTTTATTTTTCTTTATGAGTTTGAGAATTATTCAAACCACAAAGTTACGTGCGTACTAACAAAACGATAGATTCACAAATAAAAACAAAGAGACTTGAGAGATTTTTAGGAGCACGTCTCCATGTTCTTCTTATATATATATGTGTGTGTGTGTGTGTGGACAAAAGAGAGATGATTAAGAAGAACATTTTGTGCATGAATTAAGGTAATATGTTAATGTGATGGGTCGGCTTGTGAAACCATAAAGAGGAGACAAAAGCATTGGTCTAAGAGAAGTTTTGTCATTTTGACCGGAGGGGCTCTCACACGATTCATTCATTACTTCCTTAACCGACCAACTTCCTTCAAATAATACTACTATAGTAGTATATAGTATTAGATTAGGTGTGGGCACAAAAACCGAATGAGAGGGGACTGAACCGGAACTAATGATTTGGTTAGCGAACAAAATTTTGAATGGATCTTGAAACATTCGAAACCGAAATCGAAAATTTCTAGTATCCAGAAATATTCGAAAAATAACTAATAATATCAATAGATATATTAGTTATTCGAGCGTATCCAAAAATGTTTGGAAAATATCTGAAAATTTTTGGTTCCTACTCGAATTTTAAGCTTATTGTCCAAATTTCTTTGGACAGAATGAGAACCGAAGTAGGATCGGGTGATCCTAAATCCCGAAACCGAACCGTATATATGAATGTCCACACCTAGTATAGCTTATTAGCTTCCTTGACACTATGAATTTTGAGACTGTGGATTCTTGATGGGCTTGTGAAGGTTTGGATGTTGGCATTAGGGAAAGATTGTTGGCCCTTGTTCAAATTTAGCTTTGAGCACTAATGTCCTCCCAAGATTGGAAATTTGAATTATATCATTTCTTTTACGTAGATTTCAAAAGTTAAGATACCATGTTTTCTAGAAAAATGATTTAATCAAGCGGTTAAAAGTCTACTTATGCGGTCATTGCGCCGAGAGTTAGACTACACAGAGTCACGTTGCTTCAGTAAGAATATTTGGCTATGGATCCACTACGTATAAAAACATGGAAAATGTGTGGATCTAGTTCCGGGAATTCTAAACTAATTAAGAAAAAACCAATGACAATAGCAACCGAAAATAATAAAATTCTTCTTATTATTAACCAACAAAATACAACTTTAATCCTTTTCCGCACATTCATTCTTTCATATTTAGGAAAAAAAAACATGGACCGACCATTTCACACAACAATAAGTCAATATCCAAATGCTTAGGCTTAAGAAAACCGATTAACTTTAAACTTGAATGATCAAGGGTAGCTGTCTATGGTGGAAGCCGGGACATATGATCCAATAAAGGCGTCGCCGTAGATAAGTCCGCAAGCGCACCGCCGACAAGTGGACCAACCCAATAAATCCATATTTGAGAAAAGTCACCACTAACAACAGCCGGTCCAAATGACCTTGCCGGGTTCATAGAACCACCACTAAATGGACCGGCTGCAAGGATGTTAGCACCAACAATGAAACCGATAGCTATAGGCGCGATAGTCCCAAGCGATCCTTTCTTAGGATCCGCGGCCGTGGCGTAGACTGTATAGACCAAAGCAAAAGTCACTACAATCTCCATCACTATTCCTTCAACTGCTCCTAAACCGGTTGCTACTCCATGCGTCGGTACGATCTGCTTACCCGGAGGAAAAAAATTAAACCGGCACAACATTTTTTAGTCACGGTCATTTATATCAACTAGAAATAAAACTAAGTCATGATTTATATTGTTATGTATGTACCTTGCTATTGGTAACAAAGACGAGGAGGAGACAAGCCACAATGGAGCCAAGGCATTGAGCAATCCAGTAAAAGAAACCGGTTATGATTGTGATGTTACCGCCGACAGCGAGGCCTAGTGTCACGGCGGGGTTAAGGTGTCCACCGGAGATGTTGGCGGCTATGGAAACACCGACGAAAAAGGGCAAAAGCGTGAGCAACCGCCACAGCGATGAGACCAGCCGGGTCTAAGGCTGCATCGGATGTGAGCTTGCTAAATGCAAGAGCAGAGCCAACACCAGCGAACACGAAGAGAAGTGTTGCGATGAATTCGGACAAGTAAGCTTTAAGAGAAGCTAAACTAAAGGAGTCACCTAAACTTCCAATCTCAATCTTCACCATTTTTGTACTTTGGTTTATTACAAATCTCTTTATGTGTTTTGTGTGTTTGTGGCTCTGTTTATGTTTCGGTTTATATATCAAAAGAGTCGAGCACTAAGACATAATGAAGTTGTTGGCTACTTGGCTCCACTCTACGTGGCATGTTACCATTAGTTTTTTTTTGTTCTTGATGGTTAGTGACATAGATGATGATTAAGAGAACTAAAACTAAAGTATTTTAAACAAAAGCTAAGATAGTGATTGATAAGATGTTTCATAATATGTGAAGATAAATATGTTATGTTAATGTCCCACATAAGTTATGATAAATGGTCGTATTCCTTTTTATTAATGTGGTAGGTATGGTAAAGCCTAAAATATTTATATAAGGATTAGGAGTTAAATCAAATGTGTTTGTTAAGAGTTAAATGAAAAATAAAACTACAAACAAAAAAAATGCATAAAAGGCTTTAGAGTTGGACATTTTACCAGAAATTCCAACTTGAATTACCCAAATCGAATTTGAACTTGAACCGAATCTAAACTAGGAACGAATCCTTAACTTTGAGTAGTTAGAATTTTGGATAATATTTGAACCGGATTCAAACCCCAACATATACACAAAAACTTCAAAAATATGAACGCAAATCCGAAACCCAAATAAATACATGAAGATAACCAAATACGTGATTAAATACACTAAATGATCATTCAAACCAATAAAGTGTTGACCAAATGATACAAAGCCCCATCTACTAAAAATCGTGACCAAAAAAAAAAAGCCCATCTACTAAAAAAAAAGAAATCACTATCGAACTGTGTTGGAGGAGCTGGCTCACCAAATACGAATATCTTATCTAGTTTAACTCACGCTGGAAATTGTGAGTCCTCAGATCCTGAACCTTCTATTATAAAAAAAAAACCACTCAAATTGATCAGAAAATTTCAAAATACACTAAAAAAATCGAAATACCTGAAACACCACAATATCAATGTAATTATCTTAAATTTTAGAATATGGTTTGTATGTATAAAACTTCTATTTATATAAGGATTAGAATGTCATCATCTAGCTTGTGATGGCCATTTATGGAGTGTTATATGGGCCTAAGCCCATCTAAATAACCCAATACGCTTCATTAAAACGCAGCGTTGCAGCGACACGTCTCTTTCTTCACTGATTTTTTTATCCGTAAAAGAAAAAAACACTTTCCCATTTCGCAATACCCAATCATATTCATACTTTCACTAAACCAAGCAATCACTAGTCACTTCAACAATTCAAACTTCAAAGTGTGTTTCCTTTATTTACCTTACGGTCATTAACTTTTGTAAAATCTTTTTTTAACCAATGAAAATTTAATCTTACGTTTTTTTAAAAAAGTTAAGAACCTGTCGCATGTTTTCGTTGAATTCAATATCAGCCGTAAGATTTTAAAAATCTAACACGTGTCACGTTGAGATAAGCCGCATCAGCATATTTTCTTTTTTTCTATTTTATTGGCGTTTTTTAAAATATTTATTTTGGGCTTTACTTAAACGAGACTCATTACATTTGCCGATAAAAACGAATAAATTTTATTTTTTTTCTCATCTCTCTCTCACATCATTTTTTCTCTCTGCTTCACTCGCGAAAAATCGTTTCTTCGCCGGAACCCTAGGTCGAACTCCGTTTAGTTTTGAATTTCCCGGTGAGTTTAACTTCTTTACCGGCGTTTCAATTTCAGTTTTTCACTCAGTTAGGGTTTTCTCGTGAAGCTTTGGTTTCGAGAGGAGAAGAAATTTGACTCGTATCGTGTTGTGTTTTTTGGTTTGAGCAGTAGATGAACGTGCGATTAGGGAACAGCTAAGGTCTTACGGCTAGGTTTTTTTCACCGAATGGAGGGAGGTAGCTTCTTCATACACTCTTGTTTCGGTGACTGTTTGTTTCACTGTGACGAGAATCGTTTGTTGTTTCTCAGTGTTGATATGGCTTTTGTTTTGTAGTTTGATTGATTGTATGTGTATTTTCATGGATGTATCCTTCTTTTTTGTCAGGAATAAACCCATGGATTATGATGACAATGACTTTCAAAACCAGAATCTCCATTTAACTGGTGAAGCTAACAACAAATTTCCACCAGTATTGCAGTCTCATGCTCTTCCAAAGTTTGATTTTGATGATACCCATTTGAGGTTTGACAGTTTAGTTGAAACTGAAGGTTTTCTTGGTATCGAGGGTAACGAAGATAATAACTGGATTGAGGATTTCTCGCGTGGAAGTAGTGGTATAGTGTTTAGTTCGGTTGCATCGGAGTCCTGTGCCATTTCGAGGCACAATAATGTTTGGTCTGAGGCTACTTCATCGGAATCTGTTGAAATGCTTTTGAATTCTGTTGGACAAGACGAAGTCATTGTAAGAGAAGATACTATTAAGAAATCGGACACTTCTGATGATATAGGTTGCGCAATGGAACAAATGGAGCCTGGTCAGACAAACGATGAGAAAAGTCTCTCAATCGAGGAAACAGTGAATTTGGAACCTAATCCATCTGTGGATGTTACTCTAGGAGAGTCGTCTGTGTTAGAGACAAATGCTGGACATGAACAGGTTTTGGTGAAAGATGACTCACCAACTGTTGCGGAAGTGTTATCCATGGAGGCAAGTAATGCCGTCTTGGCATCAAATTCGGCTGCTGAAGAAGCGGTGGATACTGCGGGTCATGATAAGATAGGAGAAGAGGAAAATGATGCCGTCTTGGCGTCAATTTCCCCCACTGTAGAAGCTGTGGATACTTCGGGTCATGATAAGATAGAAGAAGAGGAAAATAATGCCGTCTTGGCTTCAAATTCCCCCACTGTAGAAGCTGTAGATACTTCAGGTCATGATAAGATAGGAGAAGAGGAAAATTCAGCCACTGTAGAAGCTGTGGATATTGCGGGTCATGATAAGATAGGAGAAGCTGTGGATATTGCGGGTCATGGTAATATAGGAGAAGCTGTGGATACTGCGGATCGTATGGACTCAATGGTGGATTATGCAAAAGATGGTGTTTCTGAGAAGGGTGAAAATAATGAAGGCGGTGCTGGCATTTCTAGTCTCAACCAAAGCTTGGAGTTGGCTGTCATTGCCACTGATGGAGATCAGGACTCCAAGAGTTCTCAAATCCTAGCTGAAAGCATTGTATCCGAGACTGTTGGAGGTCAGGACTCCAAGAGTTCTCAACTCCAGTCTGAAAGCATTGTATCTGAGACTGTTGGCTATGTTTCTGGAGGCTCTTATTCCAAGCTTGCAGAGCTAAAATCTCAGTCTGACAGCATTTCGACAGAGCAGTCGGGTAATCATACTGTCTAATCCTTTTAATATTATCTATTTTCATTATATGTGTTTTTCCTTTTGCTTTCTCGTTCTCTCAGTATTTGTTCTGCTTTTTTATTGTTTCTTTTTTTTGTGGGTATTGTAGTGTCGCTTGCTGCAGATGATAGATCATGATTAATTGTTTAAAACCCCCTAAATGTGTATGTGCATTTTCTTCTACAGGGCCTGTGATTGATGGGAAAGATTGTGAGGCATGTCCTCTCAATCCTGAAGGATCACAACATCTAAGCCAAGATGGAACACCTGTTATCAATTTCACATCTTCAACTGATTTGCATATGGTGAAGAGATCCTCTGATGCGAGTGAGCAAGGCAGTTTCTCTGAAACTGAGAAGGTTTCATATGGCGAACCTGAAAATGATCAAACCGTTTCACCTCTGGATGCAAGTAGTTCAGGGACTCAGACGGACAAACAAGCTGAGAAGCATACTGAAGATACTCAGCAAAGCACACAATTTGTCGAAGGCAGTCCTGCCTCAGAAGGGTCAAAGAATGCAGTAGATGGTCAAACCGTTCCACCTCTGGATGCAACTAGTTCAGGGGCTCAGGCAGACCAACAAGCTGAGAAGCATACTGATGATACTCAGCAAAACACACAATTTGTTGAAGGCTTTCCAGCCTTAGAAGAGTCAAAGGATGCAGTAGATGCTGATGCCTCTGGACAAGTTGTGCTGCAACAGCCTGAGGAAACAACTACAGAAGAAAATCTAGTAACAGAAGTTGTAAATGCTGCTGGTAAGGGTTTCCACATGCGTGTTTCTTTGCATATCGTCGTTCAATGAAGATCTTATCCGATTTTTTTTACCTTCAGCTAGGTTGATTTATGTTGTACTAATTATTTTTTGCTTTTGCTTCTTCCTCCTCAGAGACTCAGTCAATTCCGGGCACGAATGACATAAATGAAGACCCTAATACTAGCTCATTGGCTAATCGTGGGGGTGAAACTGGAAAAGATGGTGGGGAAGAGGATAATAGTGCTGCATCCGGTGAGATGATGACAGCCGGGTCTCCTGTTTCACATCCTAAAGGTGAGTTTGTTTGATCTTTAGCTGTGAGAAGTTTCTCTCTTCCTGTATTTCTTCTGATCCTTTTTTGTAATGATTTATTAAGGATATACTTATTAAGTGTATGAAAATTGTTGCATGAAGAGTCTACAATGTGTGATGTTAGTAAACTGCTCTTTCTTAAAGAATATACTTACCGGAAACTCCTGACTAAATTTTACAGGTCTTGAACTTGTAGCGACCAATGCTTTCTTTTTCTAAACTTTTGCAGTTAATCTTATGTACTCATTGGAAATATGTACCTGTCCTTGTAGATATTGCAGGTAATGCAACTGAAACAGGAGAGTCCCGTGCTTCATGTTCGGAGCCTTCTGTAAAGTCCCATGTGATCGAAACAGAAAACGCTGCTCCTAATGTAAGGACTACTCTTCTTTCTTCCCCCAATGTCAAGTCTTCGGAACTTCATGTTGATAAGATAGAGACAAACAGTGTCAAAAAGCCAGAGGATCAGAATGTTTCAACTTCTATGCCTGTTGGATCTCCGCTCTTGAATAGAAACGAGACCTTCGGCGGTGGGATGAACATAACTTCTGATCTGCAGAAAGCAGAGGAAGTCTCCAAAACTGCTGATTTCCCGCGAGCTACCCATGTCTCTCCGGTACCTCTGATTTATATCTTTACACCTTTCATAAGCGGCCAAGGTGAATTTGTGGCATTAATGTCTTTTCATCCTGATGTAGCTTATGTTTTTTGTTTATCTAGATTGTGGTGGGATCTCCTTCAACATCTATTCTAGAGAAAACAGCTGCAAAGTCTTCCAAAACAAAACCTGAACGCAAACCCAGGCGAACATCTAAATCTGCAGGAAAAGATACTTTGAGAAAAGGAAATAGCGTAAAAGGGGCGACTCCTTTTCAACATATTCAAAGTGGAGGCAAAACAAATGCTGTTGATCAAAGTTCTGTTGGTTCTATTCAGATTACACAATCTACCGAGAAGCAGCAAAATCTTCAGACCACTGCGCTAAAAGCTCTTGGGACCTTTTCAACCCCCATAGCAAGTCTACCAGACCTGAATTCTTCTTCTCTCTCGAGTATTTTGTGTCGACCTTTCACAGACTTGCAACAAGTGCAACTGCGTGCACAAATTTTTGTTTATGGGGCTCTCATGTAAGTTTTAATGTTACTCTTTATGTTTTCACTAGTCTTTTTGACACAGTTAGACTCGTGAGAGATCTCAGTCACAGATATGGGACGTACTCTTACTAAAATTTGATTGTTATTTTTTCCGTTAACAGCCAAGGAACAGCACCCGATGAAGCTTATATGATATCTGCATTTGGTGGTCCAGGTAAGATTGTTATTCCTTAACCTATTTTTGTTTTTCAAGTTTGAGACAGTGTTTTCACACTACACTTTTCTAGATGGTGAGAAAGGCAGTTGGGAGAAAGCATGGCGTGCTTGTGTTATAAGAGCTCAGAAATTGCATGTCGCTAATCCTGAAACGCCATTACTATCACGTGCAGGTTTCTAGTTTGATTAATACTGCATTTCAAGCTCTTATGGTCTGCTTAGTTTTTAACTCTCAGCTCGTTGTTAGCATTGCTGATCTAAATACCCAAAACTGCATTTCCAGGGAAGATAGAGACTCCATCCTCAGGCCAAACCAGTAGGAAAGAGAGTTCAGCGTCAAATCCGATAATTCCACTCTCGTCACCTTTGTGGAGTTTATCAACTTCCCTTGATACTTTACAGTCAAGTAGCGTTCAAAGAGGTTCAGCTGCTGGACACCAGCCTTTATCTCACCAAACTTCACCAATTACAAATATTGTTGGGCATAATAGCCCTTGGATGTCACCTCTCCCTTACCGCAACCCCTGGCATGCTGTTCCGCAAACTAGTGGATTTGATGTTGGTTCCCGTTTCCCCGTTTTTCCAGTTACCGAGCCTGTGAAATTGACTCCCGTGAAAGAAACGTCATTGTACCCTGGCGCAAAGCATGTTCAGAGTGGAACTTCAAGCAATGTTTTCATGGGGCCACCAGCACATGTGCCAACGACTACAGTTGTATCACCTGCTCAACATTCCACCGGGACGAAATCAAGGAAACGAAAGAAGATTCCTGATACAACTGTGGAGCCTACCCCAAGCATTTTGAATTCGCTAAAGCATACAGAATTTGCTGGCTCACCTCTTGTTTCAATGTCGACATCTGTGCCTAATTCAATTGCTCCGGCTAATCTGGCCTCTGATGCAGGCACTTCCAATGTTGTTTCCATCCCGGCAGTCCCTACAAATCTGCTATTCGGGTCCTCGGGGAAGAAAATCAAATCATCTTTCCCATCTCCAATTTTTGGCGGTAACCTTGTACCTGATGTTAAGCAGAGATCTGTCTTGTCAGAGGATACTATTGACAAACTTAAGGAGGCTAAGATGCATGCAGAGGATGCATCTGCTCTTGCTGTTGCAGCTGTTAGTCACAGCGAATGTATATGGAAGCAGATAGGGCAGCAAAGGCATGCTGGCCTCCAGGCAGAAACTCAAGGCACATTAGCTTCAGCGGCTGTTGCCATTGCTGCTGCTGCTGCAGTGGCAAAGGCTGCAGCTGCGGCTGCCAATCTCGCGGCTAATGCTGCATTGCAGGCAAAATTAATGGCTGAAGAAGCATCTTTTCGGAGTGTGTCTGATCAGGGTAATGAACTCCCTAAGTCTAGCTTGAAGAGTGAAAGTCCAGTGGTGAGCTCCAGTCCCGTTCTTATTGCTGCAAGAGAGGCGGCTAAGAAGAAGGTTGAAGCTGCCACAGCGGCATCCAAGCGAGCTGAAAATATGGATTCCATTGTAAAAGCAGCAGAACTGGCATCAGAGGCGGTTTCACAAGCTGGAATACTTGTTTCTATGGGTCATCCTCCGCTGCTCAATAAGCTGGTGGAGGCGGGTCCAAGTAATTACTGGAGGCAGGCTCAAGAATCTCAGGAAGTGCAGCCCAGTAAAACGGGCGAGTTAGAAAAAGAAACTATGGCTACTAGTGTTGGAACTTTTGCTAGTCCCCGAACTGTGCAGACTGAGTTGGATGGCTCTGTTAAAACGGCAGTTGATGTACATGGTCCGGTTCCTGCCACTGGAAAGAAACAAAAAGGTCAACAAGATTCAGACATGGCTAAAAACGATGCTCCAGTTGACACCCAAACTGAAAGTGAACAGATTCTGAAATCATCAAACGATAAAGGCATCAAGGAGGGTTCTGATGTAGAGGTTTGTGCATATAGACACTGTTCTTATTGCTCTTGGTTGGTTGGTATTCGTTCTGTATGATAGATAAAACTCCTTTGCAGGTTTTCAAGGAGGAAACTGGACTAAGAACCGGATGGTACTCTGCCAATGTATTGAGCATAGAAAATGATAAAGCTTACGTGCTGTTCAGTGACCTTTCTGCAGAAGAAGGTTTGTTATTTACCACATGGTTTTTCTTACGTGTTCCTTTAAGAACTCCGTATTTAGTCGTTCAGTGGCTTGGCAAGCCAGACATCCTCTTAAACATTATTTACTATCAACCAAATATTTACTTCACAAATAGCTCAAGTCTATGATGAATAGATAATCTTTAATTCCGTATGTTATGATTCACTTTCCATTATTATAGTTTATGCATGTGCAATTCCCTTGAAAGGATGCTACTGAAGCTCCGTTGGTTTCTCTGTTTATTTTACCTTTAATTAGGAACTGATAAGCTGAAGGAGTGGGTAGCCCTCAAAGGTGAAAGTGATGAGGCCCCCAAAATAAGAATTGCTCGTTCTGCTACTGCCATGCCATATGAAGGAACCAGGAAGAGACGTAGAGCCGCCATAGGTGATCCTATTTGGAAAATTGGGGATAAGGTAGACTCGTGGGTGCATGACAGGTAATCTCTGTTTCTATCACTTGCTGTTTCGATGCTTTCTCATAGCAGCTCTCAGTCCAAAACAAAATTTCTAAATGGGTTTCAATTCTCTATTTTATGAACTTTGTATTCATTCCACGAACATTGGTAGCTTGACCTATATTTCTCTTGTTTTCCTTCAGTTGGTTGGAGGGTGTTATCACAGAGAAGAACAAGAAAGATGAAAATACACTGACTGTGCATTTTCCTGGTGCGTAAAAAAAGCCAATGTGCCTAATGAAGATATCTTATTTCGTGGTCTAAACATCTCGTTTGATATTTGCTCTAAGTTTTCTGGTTTTCTGAAAAAAAAACGTTTTACAGCACAAGGAGACACTTTAACGATCAAAGCTTGGAATCTTCGTCCTTCTCTTGTGTGGAAAGATGGAAGGTGGACTGAATGTTGTAGTTCAGGAGAAAACTTCAGCTCATCACATGAGGTATTAGCACTCTTTTATGGATCTGAAAGTTCTCTTTCTTTTTATTTAGCTATTTTGCAAGACTTAAGAAGTTGAATTGCAGGGTGATACTCCAAAGGAGAAGCGTCCCAGATTAGGAACTCCTCCTGCTCCTGTGGCTGACGGGAAAGACACGAGTTTGAAGGTTGTTGATGATTCAGGCTTGGGGAAACCGCCTCATGCTGGTGTCCTTGACCTCAGTGTTTCAGAGAGTACATTTAACATTGGAAGGAGTACCATAGATGAGAATAAACATGATCCACTCCGAATGAAGAGAACCGGTTTACAGAAGCAGGGATCAAGAGTGATTTTTGGTGTCCCTAAACCTGGAAAGAAAAGGAAGTTCATGGATGTGAGCAAACACTATGTTTCGGAGGCAAGCTCTAAAACTCGTGAACGGAAGGAACCAGCTAAGCTTATGAAACCAGCCGTGCCCCAAAATTCTGGAACAGGGAGCTGGAGAATGCCTTCGAGAAATATTTCCAGAGAGAAACAAACAACAATACCCAAGCCCAAGACTTTGAAACCCACGCCCAAGGCGAGAGAGAAACCAAGTGTACCAACAAGGACACTTCCCCGAAAGGACGTTCGTAATACAACAGCCTCGGACGTGGAATCTGATGACGCCGCTGATCAGAGTACCGAGAACAAGGGCCCTGCATCTGGAACAGTGGAAGAGCAAACCGCATCATCCTCCCAAGATACAGGTTCCAAGAATAGTTCCTCAACAAACACTAATAAAGGGAAAGGTACTCCTGCTGCAGGGAGGTTAGCCAAGATTGAAGAGGACAAGGCATTGGCCGAGAAATCTTCAAAAACATCAGATGGAACGGAGCCACGAAGATCTGTCCGCAGAATTCAGCCAACTTCTAGAGTAAGTATAATGTGGAAATTTGCATAGTGTCCCTGATCACTGGTCAAGACCAAAGATTTATCCCTTTTTTCTTTAACCTCTATGTGTTGATTGCTCTGCAGCTACTCGAAGGTCTGCAAACGTCGATGATGACCTCGAAGATACCATCAGTATCACACAGCAAAAGTCACCAAAGTCAAAGCAAAAAGTAACTGTAGAGGTGAGATTGTAGAGTGTGAAATAGTGAATTAACTCGGACTCGGACCATATTCATCTGAGTGTTGGATGTTGTTGGCAGGCAAGTGAAGGATCTGAAGAAAACAAAAGAGGCGGTCTTGGCTGGTGTTTAGGTTGTTCTTAAGTTAATTAATGTTTGAAACAAAACTTTCTTTGTTGAGTCTTGGGAGAGATGTAAACCACCTTAGGGGAATAGAATTGGTATTGTAGGTGTGCTTTTGATTTATTTTAGTCAGATGTTCTCTGTCTTTGTCTCACTCTCTCTCAATCTCTCTAACTCTTGTCTCAAGAGAGATAACAAGAAATTTGCATATTTTGTGACATTGTCTAGGAACAACACTTTTTTTATTGCCAATTATCATCTCCCTAACTCCATAAGTTTACCCTTTTGATTTTCTTTGTAATCCAATTTGTTAATTTGATAAGAGTGTGAAGTACTTTGAAGAAGGATACAATAGAACAGTACACAAGTTTTGAAGTGAGCATTTGCAAGAACTCAAAAAGCCTATTCACATTGGGAGTTTTCGGAATTCATAAGCAAGTTCAGCCGAAAAAGGGACGAGTTCGATCAAGGTTCGGGACTCGTCTTTGCTAATAGCTTATGACATGGCGTAAAACATCGTTTCCAAGGGAATCGAACTACACAACATAACCAATGCTTTGTCTAGTAAACACTTCTCTAGTGTACACATGAAAGGTTCTGCCTAGAAACTCCATAAAACGCTGCGTTTCGTACACATGAAATTTTTTGCCTAGAAACTCTATAAAACGCTGCGTTTCGTACACATGAAATTTTTTTGCCTAGAAACTCTATAAAACGCTGCGTTTCGATTATTTCCTTCGTCTTCTCTCGCATGATGACTTTTGTCTGCCGTAAGCTGTTAAGCAGCAGAGCTTACTCCTCCTCTTCTCTCAAATCCGCCGTCAAATCCTCAGAGCTCAAGCCTCTCGCCGGAACTGGATCATTTCTTCCTCTTTCTCAACACTCTCGCCATTTCTCCTTCTCCAGGTTTGTATTTTTCGCATCCGTAATATATCCACTCTCTCTTTTCTTCTGATATTTCCAATATCTCAGCACGGCGATGACGGCGACGGCGACGCGGCTGAGATATGTTCCACTGTTAACCCGAAGATTCTCCCTTTGGTCAACTAAAAAAGACCCAGATCTCGAATCTGCCCTTTCCCGTAACAAGAGATGGATAGTTAACAATCGCCTCAAGAACATCATCTTAAGATGTCCCAATCAAATTGCATCGATTAAGTTTCTACAGAAGAAATTTAAAACCCTTGATCTTCAAGGGAAGGCTTTGAATTGGCTTAAGAAGTATCCATGTTGTTTCGATGTTTATCTCGAGGATGATGAGTATTACTGTCGTCTCACGAAGCCCATGATGGCGCTTGTTGAAGAAGAAGAGTTGGTTAAAGATACACAAGAGACTGTCTTTGCTGATAAGCTAGCTAAGCTGCTTATGATGAGTGTTAATCAGCGACTCAATGTCGTGAAGCTTAACGAATTTAAGCGAAGCTTTGGGTTTACGGATGATTATGTTATTAGGATACTACCAAAGTACTCGGATGTGTTTAGATTAGTGAATTATAGTGGCAGGAAGAGTTCAATGGAGATTGAGCTTTTGTCGTGGAAGCCTGAGTTGGCTGTTTCCGCAGTGGAAGCAGCAGCGAAGAAATGCGGCTCTGAGCCTAGTTTCTCTTGCTCTTTACCTTCTACTTGGACCAAACCGTGGGAGAGGTTCGTTGAGTTTAATGCCTCTCCTTACATATCTCCGTATAAGGATCATGGGGATCTTGTCGAAGGTTCAAAGGAGAGTGAGAAGAGAAGCGTTGGTTTGGTGCATGAGTTACTCTCGTTAACACTATGGAAGAAGCTGTCAGTTGCAAAGTTGAGTCATTTCAAGAGGGAATTTGGGTTGCCAGAGAGGCTAAATGCTGTGCTTCTTAGACATCCAGGCATATTTTATGTTTCGAACAAGTATCAGCTTCACACTGTGCTCCTTAGGGAAGGCTACAATGGCTCAGAATTGATTCACAAGGACCCGCTTGTTGTTGTGAAGGAAAAATATGGGGAGCTGATGCAGCAGGGCTTGTATGAGTATAATCGTAGGCGATATTTGGCTAATCTAGAGAAGAAAAGAGAGAAAGGTATTGACTCTGTGAAGCCTGTGGTGCGAACGAAAGACAGGATTCATGATGGAGACGATGTGGATGAACAAGAGAGCCATGGGGATCAACCAAGTCGTATGTTTGATCCAGAGGAGAGAAAAAGGTTCTATCAGATTCTCTTCAGTGACTCCCATTAAGAGCATTCTGATAAACTTGACACTTTAAGCGCTCGGAATTGCTAGATCTCAATAAATCTTGGAGCAGACAGATTTTTACTACATATCAACTATGAGCATATTGTGATCTTTGTAGTTTACAGCAAAAATACAATGCCTCAGGGATGGCAGACTATGTAGAGCAAGTTTTCCCTAAAGTTCACTTCTCCAGTGAAGATTCCACAGTTGGATTTTGTTCAGGTGTGGTCAGTGGTCACTGATGCGGCCTAGTTGTTACTATGGAATGCAAGATCGAGGTGGAATCTGATTTCATTCTTGGAATAGCTGAAATGCTTTTCATTAAGATCAGTCAGGGTGGGGATCAAGAGGGAAGGGTTCGCTGATCCAAACTTATATCCTATAATAACAATGTCTGGAAAGTGCGCCTCAGAACGTGATCCAGAAAATTAGTGAAGGCCTTTTCAGGTGCTTGGAATTTCCTTCTGCTGCCAGAATCATACCATGTCGATGGAGTTAATGCGACTCATTCTACTTTTGTCTTTTTCGCTCCCTTATATTCATTATCTTATCCGGTAACATCTCATTTCCCTCTTATCCAATAGGTGCGAATTTAACACCGATGAAGACCTCATACTTCTTGATTAAATGAAGTTGTTAGCCCTTCTATATTTTGAGGTACTTTTTGCGAATCGTTACATATGCTTTTTGTTTGTTTGGCGTGGTACTTTTGGGTCACAAAAGTGAGTTTATATCGATCTCTGTCTGTGTTTGTGTATGATTTCATGGAATTTAAAACAACAAAAGGTAGCAAATAAACTAGATCGGAAGACATGATAGAGGTGGGGGAGAAAACAAAAAGAAACCAAATGTGGGCAAACCCAAGAAGCTGCAATGATCTAACTAAGGAGTTCCGGTTGGTGAGGAGGAGGAGATGTTTGTGCGGCAAGTGGGACATGAAGGGTTAGAGGAGAACCACTGTTGGATGCAGTGAACGTGGAAGCCATGCTTGCACCTGTCCAACACGCGGAGGGTATCACCTTCTTGGAATTCAGATAAGCAAATGATACACTCTGTCCCAGTGCCTGCCAGGTTCAGGCTGGTGGAGTAGACAAGCGTCGGGAGAATTTCCAAACGCGAGGCCTCAGGGACAGGGTCTGGTTTAGGGTCATGTTGGAGGACTGGACGGAAGCAACAACGAAAAGCAGCATGGAGACAGAGGATGCAGATGAGAGAAGAGAAGAGTATGATGAGAATGAGAGAGGCGTTAGCAGCAAAGTCACTGGGATGAGAGTAAGGCTTCCAGCCGCAATTATGGGACTTACATGTAGAGGTAAACTGAGACTGCGGATCAAATGATAGCAGTAGCCGCATTGGAGGAACTCAGACAAAGTTTCCGAAAAACCTTCATGTCTTGGTTGTGTTTTATAGAGAAAGAAAGAGCTAAAGAGAAGCATTAAAGAGAAGAAGACACACCAGACTGTGTGGCTTTGGTTTTTATTCGTGAGGAGAGAGAGAGAGAGAGAGAGAGGGACCAGTTGAGTTATGAAGACGAAGATGAACATCTGTCATGTCCGTTATCGTAGACCAGAGCTTAACTCACTGTAATGCTTTACCCTCAAGCCAAGGCAACTCTACAGTTCTTCTTTTTTTCCTTAACCTTAAATGCTTCTTTTAGTTTCTTATCTTGTCTGTTTTTATTGTGTAGAATATTTCAGTTACGTGTTCTATTCGCACTAAAACTCTTCATTCAAACTCTACTATTTCCTTTTCCTTGTGTAATCTATCACCTAACTTGTTAAGTGTTTCCTTTTGATCTAAGAGTGAGAACAAGAGGCATTAGTATGTGACTTCATAAACAGTAGTGTTTTATGCAAGGGCTTTTAAGGCTATACAAAGGACCAACACCAACTTTTGACTGTCGACAAAGCCATCAAATCGTAAACGAGTTACTTGCAAGAGGGAAAATGCTATGCTTCTGAAACATCCAGACACAATCTACGTCTCGAAAAGTATCTTGCTGACACTGTGCTCTCTCGGGAGGGCTGCAGCGACTCGGAATTGGTTCACAAGGAACTGCTAATTGTTGCAGCAGCACTTGTATCAGTGATTACATTCCGATGTACTTTGATTTATGATGAGGGTATTAACAAAGTGTCCACTTTTGTTACGGCCTCTGTAATATGTAAAAAGTAAAAAAGAAGAGTAAAATGTGGAGTAGTCAGAAATCCGCAGAGCCAGGAGAGCGCGGGAAAGGAATAACGTCTCTGATATTATCAATTCCAGTGGCAAATTGGACCAGCCTTTCGAAACCTAGCCCGAATCCTGCGTGAGGAACTACATAACACAATATAGCAGAACGGAATTTCATCAGCCTCTATACTTTTGGTTCCAAAGAAGGTGCGGAGGAAGAAAGAATGAGACCTGAACCATAGCGGCGGAGTTCTAGGTACCACCACAAGCTCTTTTTGTCGAGTTTCAACCCATCAACTCTTGCTTCCAAAAACTCAAGCCTTTCCTCTCTTTGGCTTCCTCCTATCAGCTCTCCTATCTATTCTTACCCAAACCCAACATTGTATCATTTGTCAACAATATCCTGCTTGTCAATTTGTTTTCTATATATCTGATTCTTACCCGAGGCACAAGCATATCCATCGCTGCCACTGTCTTGCCATCATCATTCTCTCGCATATAGAACGCCTTTATCTCCTTTGGATAGTCTCTTATTATCACAGGGCGACCCCCAAATGCCTCTTCTGTTATGTACCTTTCATGCTCGCTCTGCAAATCCAGCCCCCACTTCACCTACAAGAACCAGATCTATTAGGACACAACATCCCATGCGAGCAGAAAAGAAAAGACATGATTTTTGAAACCACCCACTAAACTGAATAATCGCAGAGTATAAAGTAAAGACTTTACCGGAAATTCAAATTTCCTGTTCGCTTTCTGAAGAAGTTCAATGGCGTCTGTGTAACTCAGATGTAGAAAATCTTTCTCAACGACGTCCTTTACAAGTTAGATTGCAAGACAATCATAATATCAGCCAGTGCAAACTTCATAATATTCTTTTCTGATCACAGAGTCGAAATCTGAGGGCATACACTCAACCGACGAATGATTCCTTTCTCAATCCATGTATCAAAAAATTCCATGTCTTCCTTGCAATTATCAAGAACGTATTTCACCTATCACAATATCAAGTGATAACGACAATCAAATTAGTTCTAGATGATGATACGAAAAAATAACAAACTCGTATACACTTTAAAGGAAATATAAAGTGAAAGAGAAACATACGACATACTGGAGGTAGGCGGTAGCACAGGCCATGTCATCATCCAGATCAGCTTTAGCAAGTTCGGGTTCAATCATCTAAATATTATAGAAAGAGAGTTCTTCAGAAAATTGCATTTAGGTACGAAAAGTTCAATTGTGAGTTCGGCTTGAGGATGAAACAATGCTGACCCAGAATTCGGCTAAATGTCTGGAAGTGTTGGAATTCTCAGCTCGGAATGTAGGACCAAATGTGTATATCTGTGAAGTCATAGAGATGAGAATTACAGCAGTTGCTAACTAAAATCTAGCTCACAATCAACTCGAGGAAGTGAAATTTTACATTTGAGAGAGCGGACGCATAAGTTTCTCCATTGAGTTGGCCAGAGACAGTCAGGAATGCTGGTTTCCCAAAGAAGTCCTGAGGAGTTATACAGCCATGGAATTTATTACATTTGCAATTTCATCTCTTAAGATACAAAAAATAAGGAGCTGGAACGCACCTGAGACCAATCGATCAACCCTTCCTTTGTTTTCGGAATTGCATCAATGGAAGTTTTGGTGGTCTCATGAGAGCTGGGAATCTGAAATTGAATTACAGTTTAGGCATAGTTTCATCCTTTCTTCGATGTGAAGTTAAGAGTTGCTTTTGGTGGAAACAATCTAACTGTTAATGGAATATCACGGAATATACTTAGTTGAGAGCTTTGGTCTTACAAGTGTAGTGACACAGAACTGTTCTCCAGCTCCTTCACAATCCGATGTCGTGATAATTGGGCTTGCTACCCAGACAAATTTCTCTTCTTGAAAGAACTTGTGTGTAGCATATGCCAGAGCATTCCTAACTCTCGCCACCTGAAACATGATGCAATGCATTGTCTAAGAGCACAGAATCTGATATTTTTTTCCGAACAGTAAGCTTAACATCACGTTTCAACAGAATTTTAAATAGAGAAGAGGAGGGAATAATTACATAAACTAGAGATACAGCAGTTTCTTAATAATAAGGCTCGTGTTTTCGTGTGAGATTATACATCAAATCATCAAGAAACATAGCAATATGTATCCGCATAGTATAGTCCAAGGCACTACAAAATATAAATAAAAACGGAAAGCTGCAGGCATTTTCTCCTTAGAAGGCAATTGAGTTAAGAAAGAAACATTACCGCCCCAAAGGTATTGGTCCTCGGACGTAGATGAGCCTTAGTTCTCAAGAATTCCCGGCTGACCCTCTTCTTCTGAATCGGATAAGAAGAGTCACATTTTCCAACCTAAGATACATCCGAAGTAAGTGACAAAGTTACTTCCAATGTCAAGGAGTTTAAGTTTGAGAATCCAAAAAGTACACGAAGAAACAAAGACGCACCACAATGATTTTCTCAACTTTTAGTTCAACCTTCTGCTTAGTTCCCTGGCTAGCAACAAGAGTACCTTGTACGGATATAGACGCTCCGGTCAAGATCGAACCAGACTCCACCTGGCCAAAGAAATTTCAAATCCAAAGAAATGTCTTTCATCGAACTAAGTAAAGGTCATAGTATTCACCTGATCATACCCATCTGCTTCAGAATTCATTACACATTGCAAGTTCGATAAGCATGAACCATCGTTTATCTTCAAACAAACAAACCCCAAATTCAAAAAGGCGTCAACTTTATGAGCAATCATCAAGAAAAATCAAATGGGTTCTCGAGAATCACCTCAATGAATGTGACGCTGCTCTGAGATCGAAGTGTTCGAACCCAACCCATAATGCTTATGCTTTGCCCTAAGCGACCTAGACCTTCGTCTTCTCCTCCTTTCACTTCCGCTACCCTCAACTTCCTCACGAACGGTCCTACTTTACTCGCATATCGTCTCACGTTATCTTCCACCTTGTTTCCTTCTCCGGAACCGAGAGACTCAGAAACAGCCGTGCAAAGGAATCTCCGGCGAGCATTGGTCGGATAAGCTTCAAAAAGCGGGCGGCGAAGAGGGCGGAAGAGAGAATAAGAACGATTCGAAATGGGGAAGAAGGATAAGAAGCGAAGAGTAGAGTATGGTGTGAGACGGAGAGAAGTCGCCGGTAAAAACGCCGCCGCCATTGTAGCCTATCCTCCACAGTTCAACTGTGCGCTTTGGAATTTTGGGATTGGTCAAACACTTTTGTAGCTTCGTCCTGTAATATTTTTTTAATTAAATAAGCCCATTGGGCTATCACCGTTCTTCTCAAAATAAAATACGCTCATTTTTTCCGACACCTACAATAATCAAAAAATCACTTCGTAACCATTAGTAAAAAAAATCTACAAAAGTATAATTATGAAAATATAAACTCACTATGTTTTTAAATATGCGGTTATTTTAGCAAAAAAGTTTTAAAATCATAACATAATCACAATTTTAATATAAACTTACGGGAAATAATTTTCTTCGTGCGATTGAGGACAAAAACACGAAAAAAGATTTTATAATACTTTATAAAGCTTTCTTAAATAGTGCATTCGATCGACAGTCATGATGGATCCGCGGGCCTAGTGAAAGATGGACAAAAATATTATTAATTTGTACCCTAAACGTATTACTCATGTTAAGAAACAATTAAAATGTTGGATCAAGCGGGTGGAGTGTCACACATAAATAATGAACTTTAAGATGCTTAATTGGTCGTTCACTTCTCAAGAAGCGTTGACTAAAGATAGAGACTAACAATCATAACTCGACACGTGGAAGTAAAGGACCCCACATCCACGTGGAGGCAGTTGAGAATTTGACCAAACAACTCCTTTAAAACTCTAAACCAAACCGAACCAAAACCACTTCGTGTCAACGAATCTCTCTCATAGACCGGTGTGGTTGTTCACCTGCGTTCACTTCTCTTTGCCTTTCATGTCTTTTCATTTTTGTCATCACACACATACATTTTATATGGTTTAACATATTAATACAAGAAGTAAATGACAAATTAATAAACCTCTCAGTTCAATTGTTTTACTTACTTTTAGGTTAAAGATGCTATCAAATATTAATTAAGATACTAGAGATAAGGGTTGGCAAACTAACCGGAACAAAAAAAAATCTAACCAAAAATTCGATAATCAAAACCGAAAAAGGTAAAAATACACAAACGGTTACCATTTTAGAGAACTGAAAAAGTTGGAACTGAATTGAACCGCAAAATTCCAGATTCGGTTCCATATGGAACACTTAAAAGCATTTTAAAAAGCTGTAACCGTTTAATTCTGGTTCGGTTCAGTTCGGATTCAGTTATGTAATCGTTCAGTTCGGATTCGATTCAGTTCGGGTTGAATTGAACCATATAGAACTAAAAAACACTTAAAAGTATTTTTAAATACTATTAAAAACCCCAAAATATCCAAAAATTTTTATCATATGGTTATTTTTTTAATTGGAACCGAACCCAAACTGAATCGAAAACATTTCGGTCCTAATATAGTTTCAAAGTTTAGAAACCAAATTAACCGAAAATTGAATTAACCGAACCGAAACCAAGAATGAAATGCCAATCTCTACTAAAGAGAGAGAAGTTGGTAGAAACAAAAGCAAACGAGACATGTGTGAAGCGGTTGTTGCTATTTGTCAATGATCATTATTGTTACGTTTCTTTAACCAAATGACCCCTTGATTCTATGTTCTATTTAACACACACACACTATGCTAATAAAAAGTTATGATAAACTTTTATTAGACAGCTTAACCAACAAAGCTAACACAACTTTCTCTTCATATTTAATCTCTCTTTCTTTCTTTCTTTCTTTCTTCAACCATTTGCTTCTTCTTCTCTTACATCTTTGAAATATTTCTGAATGATGAAGTTCTTGAATATGCATATTCTTTGTCTCTCTCTTGTCCTCTTCATATCCATGACCACTCTTTCCTTTGCTCAGACATGTTCAAACTACAAGTTCTCTAGCAACAATGTCTTTGATTCATGCAACGACCTCCCTTCTCTTGATTCTTTTCTTCATTACACTTATGATTCTTCCACCGGGAGCCTCCATGTCGCTTATCGACACACCAAGCTCGCTTCTGGCAAATGGGTTGCTTGGGCTGTGAACCCAACTTCTACAGGAATGGTGGGAGCTCAAGCCATTGTGGCTTATCCACAATCAGATGGTACTGTCAGGGTTTATACTTCTCCTATAAGAAGCTATCAGACAAGCTTACAGGAAGGTGATCTGAGCTTCAATGTCTCTGGTTTGTCTGCTACTTATGAGAACAATGAGATGGTTGTGTTAGCAAGCCTAAGACTTCCACAAGATCTTGGCAATGGTGGAAACATTAACACTGTGTGGCAAGATGGTTCAATGTCTGGAAACAGTCCTCTCCCTCATCCTACTTCCGGTGACAATGTTCGGTCCATGTCCACTCTGAATCTGGTATCTGGTGTTTCTGCAGCTGCAGGAGGAGCCGGTGGAAGTTCCAAACTAAGCAAGCGCAATGTGAGTTTCTCTCTTTGCTCTGTTTTCTTTATGGGACAACAGAGACTAATGATCGGTTTTTGGTGATAATGGTTTGGGCAGATACATGGAATATTGAATGGATTGAGCTGGGGAATAATGATGCCAGTAGGAGCAATCATTGCTCGTTACTTGCGGGTAGCAAAATCAGCAGGCTCTGTTTGGTTTTACCTTCACGTTTTCTGCCAGGCTTCTGCTTACATCATCGGTGTGGCTGGATGGGCCACTGGTCTTAAACTCGGTGGCGACTCACCAGGGATTCAGTATAGCACCCACCGAGCTATCGGGATTGCTCTCTTCTCGCTCGCAACAGTTCAGGTATATTACATACTTCACATCAAAAAAGAAAGCCAGTAATATCTATAGCTTTCTGAACCGCTTGTGTCGTCACGCGTTAGGTCTTTGCGATGTTTCTGAGGCCGAAACCAGAGCACAAGCATAGGTTCTACTGGAACATTTACCATCACACGATCGGCTACACTTTGATCATACTAGGGGTGGTAAACGTTTTCAAAGGGCTAGACATATTGAATCCCAAGAAGCAGTGGAGAAACGCTTACATTGGTATCATCGTTGTTCTCGCCATTGTGGCCTCCCTGCTCGAAGCCTTCACTTGGTATGTGGTCATTAAGAGAAGGAAAATGGAGGAATCTGCTAAAACGGCTCACCTTGGAGGAGCCAACGGTGCTCGGTCTCAGTATGCATAAGATTAGCATTAGACTTGCTTCTTCTTCTTCCTCTCTTTGTGTGCATAGCGGGCGATTTTTTATGGTTTATCTCCTTATCCGTCCCTTATTCAGTAGATAAATGTCGAGTTCCCACATGCATTTATCATTTTTTACTTTCAGGCTGTGGGGCGTTTGCTTTTTCTTGTCCTTCTGAACAGAGATAATATTGCGATTTTATTTGAACGACGCTCACTGATTAAAAGAGTGTACATGTAGCTTTACATAATCTAATAGATCCAGACCAGCAAACACCTTAGACACTTAGAAAAAGAGAGAGAGAATGAGATAGTACCTACTACGTAACAACAATCTTTGATGCTCCAAAAATGTCATTCAAAGATTAAACAGAAAGCATGGATATGTGCGTGCTCAAGGAAGATCTTGCAGCTTAAGGCTTGCAATCTCTCTCACCACCTGAGCTTTGTCCGCTTCAAAGCTCTCGTTCTCTGCCACCGAAATGAATCATAATCATGAGAAATTTGTTTACGGGTTAGAATTAAGTTTGTTCTCTAGTGATAAAAAAGAGTCTCGTAACACAAGTCCCATACCTTTGTCCGGCTTGATATCAGCCAACAATTTCAGAAGCTTGTTTCTGTTTGCCACCAGAATGCTGATGATATCAGAAGGCTTGTATTGGTTTGCTACAAAAAGCTGTACAAACACGCCAATATCAGTGAACTTGGGTGCCCCATCAAGTCTTTATATTCAAAACTCAGACTACAATCACTGTAAGGCAGACATTTTCGAAAATCTGAAATCTAAATGCCAAAGCCATATGATTGATGATTATGTTTCACCGGGTAAGACTACACCGTGTTTTGACGGTACAAGAAAAGAAAGATACCTTGAAAACATGGAAAGCTTCAAACTGAATGGTCTTGCTTGATTCCTGCAAGATAGTTTTTCATCCACGGGCTCAGGTAACCAATGCTAAATCTATTTGGCAGAGCCAGACATCGAGAATAAAACAAAAAAGGATATCAGGTAAAGCATCATACTCTAAGAAGATTCATCAGAATCCTCAAGTTATCCATTGAGCTCACATATTTCGTCATCACAGCCGAATTTGACCGATCCAGTAATATATCGCCCAACAACTGTCAAATTTTACACATTACAATCCATCAGAATGCTCTATCACTGCAATCTTTTCCGAAATTACATATTTGCGATATCACCACTCCTCTAAGCTACTCTACCTTGATAGCCTGCCGCCTCGTTATATAATTGCTCGATTCAAGAAGCTTTGAGTTGTACTCTGCAAAGAACTGCAGATCAAAACAGCTGAAAGAACCGCACAGATACATACGTTTTCAAGCAAAATTTTATGAAATCGTACATACTAAGAGAACTTACCCAGTCTTGGTTCTTGGTGAGGAACTCAGCAACTGTAGACTTGTGCCTCGTAAGAAGTTCCTGCAAGAAGAGAAAAAAGAGCACGGAACTGAAGTTATACGATGTGTAATTTAGAGAAAATCACAAACTGCAATTGTAGGAGAATTTCAAGTATGTTGCAGTGCTCGTAAACCTTAAAAGTTGCAGCAGCATCAGCAGCAACGTCGAAATTGGGAAGCTGTATGTAGTGAAAAAACTTCTTCACATGCTGTGAGTCCAAAACATATCTGAACCACAGAAACAGAAGCGGTTTCCCATTATAAACTGTTTACACTAAATACAAATCTGGTAGAAGATTGTCTCTTTGTCGACTAAAACAAATAGGACGTATTGTCTTACGCGAAGAAAATAATAAAATTTTGCTCACTTTGCAACAATCTGATGGCGGATGCACTCTCTAAGCATAGTACCATAGTGTAACGACATATCTGTGTTTTCGAAGCTGAAAAGAAAACCATAGAAACCCGTATGAGTGATAGAACTTCATCAAAAGGAGACAATAACATTCAATTTGTATGCAACGCAGCTATTTGATTTGCATCTCCTAAACTCACCCATCTACTAGAAAATCCATAAGATCAATGTTGGATTCGAGATAATCAGCCGCAATAAGCCGAGAATTGACTTGTTGCCTCTGAAGATTTGCAACAACTTGTGTAGCATCTTTCCTGGCCTAATAGAGAAGACAACATTTCATCTACAATGGCCGTCTCTATACTCGATCAAATCACGAGATGTTACCTCTAAGTTCAAATTTGGAAGAGATGTGAGCAAGCGACGAAGAGTATCATCTTTAAAGAACTCTTGAGTCAATTGAGCACAAGCTTCAGGTACAGGCTCTGCCTCACTGTTTCCATAGAGAATCAACTTCAAATCTCGCAAGCTCTTGGTCAATTCCGCTAGCTAAAAACCAAAATTTTCAGAAAAATCAAAACAAGGGTTTGATCAAGATCTCACATTTGACTCGATTCATATCAGAAAGTTTCGAGATTTACAGAAATCGACAACGATTTCAAGGAAGAAATTTGCGAAATCGAGAAGATGGGTTTTGTGGAGAATGAGAGAAAGGATCGAAGAAAACCTTTTCGTCGCGTTTGGATTGTCGAAGGTCAGGGAAGGAGGCAGATCGATCGGCGTAACGGAGGAGATCGTGAGTATGTCGAACAATCTCAGCCGGTGTTCGCTGTTTGGATTTGAAAAGACTCTTCATGTCCGCCGTGTCTTTCACCGGAATAATCAGAAGCGGAGACAAAGATCTTCTGCTGGGCTCAGTAAGCAAAACTCGTTTCGAAATTAGTAGAGATTCACTTCTCTCTTCACTCGTGTTCTTGAGTTTTTTAGCATGAGATCCCTTTTGGTTATTTTCATCGATTGTCCAACGTTCAATGCCACATAGAATAATAGTCACACATAACCGTTTTAAGTCATCTCCGATGTTTAACACTATTTTTTGACGTTGAAACTACACGGTGTGGTACGCGATCCGATCCATAGTCAAATTTTACTATGCAGGGAACACGATTTGTTAGAGTCGAACTCCGAGTGTTTGAGCTGAACATTAGAACATTAACCACTAGGTTATAAAAATTTTAACTAATCGGAATAGTTAAAAGTGTAAAATTTAAATACTACAAAAAGCGGTAATGTAAAACAAAAATGAGAGAGCGAGGTCTTTAGCCTAGTGACAGACGCTCAGCTCACCGAATCTGGAGGTCGAAGGTTCGAACCTCCGGTCGCGCATATGTGCGCGCATGTCCCGTATGAAGGGTTATGGGCTATCGGATCGGTCTATTGTGATCCGGACTCCTCGTATGTGAAGATAAAATTCCTTATTATTAGGGTTAGGGCCACCAGATCGGACCGTTGTGGCCCAGATTGCCGACAAAAAAAAAAACAAAAATGAGAAAATACAAGCGGATACTACATTTCACTAGTAAGAAAATAGAGATTTAAAATAGAAACGTCGAAAAAAATTTAGTTTGCAACTAATGGATACTGGCATAGGTCGTATTAGATTTGGATGCATGTAAGAAACCTAGTTGAGACAAGTCCTGATGGATGACTCTCGAATATCCGAATCCATGCCTAACCCTTTGTACCAAGAAGAAGTCCTAAGTTAGGTACTTGCTTTTTTAGAATTCTTCTCAACATAAGTAAGGACTAGGATACAAGTAATTGATCTTCGAGGAAGAAAGCTAATGAGAGAGAAGCGTTGTGAGAACAATAGGAGAAAAATGATATCGAGTTTGAAGATGTCAAAGGTGCTCAAAGGTAAGTATTCAAGGCTAATGAGAAATGTATCTCAAAGATAAGAGATCAAAACAATGAAATGAGTGCCTCAAAAAGGAAAAGCTTGCTCTATTTTTCTCTAACATGGTGTGTTTATGTCTCTTGCTCTCAATCGCAAAGAGTATTATGATTTTTAAAGAAACATGTGTGGAGCCATGATCCAAGAATGAGTTGAATACGAGAATAGTGTTATGTCTAAAATCAGAGTTGTTTACAAGAAGGTTGAAGTAGTAGTATAGTAGGTGAGAGAGAGCAAATCTATTTCATTTGATGACCTTCTCACTTGATGACCTCTTGACAAAATCATCATTACTAGTGTTGTTATTAGAGATAATATAGGCCCTGTTCGTTTTAATGGCGCAGCGTCAGAGGAGAGCGATTGAAAATTAAAAAGACAATGGAGAAAAGTTTAACGTTGGTTATTATACCATTTTTAATGTCCTTTGTTAATTTTTAGTCGCTTGTTTTGACGCAGCGTTAAGAAAAATAACATGGCTATAATCTAGATACTATTGTGAGATCTCGGCTGATGTTATTAATTTGGCTATTTATATCATCAAAGTGCACTTATTTTTCGGTCATTTGTTTTGAGAGCTCTACAGTTAAACGTGTTCGTGCTTGAACAATACAAGGATGGATGACCTTTCGAAAAGTTAGTTTTCATAGTCGTGCGAGTGAGGACAAATAACAGGGAAATATCGTGTAGTGATTTGCATGAACAATAAATCCAACTCTTTAAAGCTTTTAGAAATAGCACTTCCGACCGTCAAATATGTGGATCATTTAGCCTAGGGAGAGACGCTAGAACACACGGGAAAGGGAAAAGGGACGTGGTTGTTACAATTGCACCATATAACAATATCAAAATGTTGATATTTAAGCAAATAGCGTTGGATTTAATAGTTCAAAGAAGCAAAAATCCAAATTACACAAGTTTTTTACCAAGTAAAAAATGATCAACATGTTTTGCATAGGGATGGATCCAAATGCTCAAACATGAAACTATACATTTCTATTTGAAGGTTTAAGTGATCAACTAATATCCATTTGTTCATGTTCACCCACTTTACATAAAGCTCTAAATTTCTAATGCATTAGGACATGTTTATTGGGGATCTAACATGGGTTTCTTAGAGGTGGACTCCACTTTTTTTATGAAAAATCGACACTTGCAGATCCTAAATAAAGAACGGTTCTTATGGATTATTTTAATCGTTCGCGGGTTCCACCGACACGTGGCGATCCGCGAATGATTTTTTATTTTATTTTTATTTTTAAATCAGAAGGAACAAAAAAAATAAGAAACCATGTTGAATTTCTACAATAAACATGGCCTTATAGGAAAAGATGACAATTTTTCATAAAAATATCAGATGCTTACAACTTTTTTTTTTTGCCTAGCTCATTTAGTCATTTTCTATTAATAATTTAGAAACTTGACATTATCCTAAACAAAGTAACATACTATATACTTTAATTTCATTTCCCGTTGTAAACTCTAATAGTATATGTTTTTTATCAAAACAAAACTCGAATCTATGGGCATAGTATATATATAAATAAATTAAATAATGGTGTATACAATAAAGAAGAAAAGCAAAGAGAGTAACCGTGTGTGGTGGGACACTAATGATAATCACGTCTCCTTCTCCTTACGTAAGCCTTTCCTTCTCTCACTTTCTGAATGATTGTAGTTTCATCGAAGTTGCTTCTCCCATTAGTTTTACACATTTGTTTTTTAGATTTATTCGTTTTTTTAAGGACCAAAAAAGAAGATTGAAACAGTACAAGTCACTGTCTTGTCTTTGGTCACCCATAAATATAAGAATCTAAAATAAAATAAATGACTTTTCAATATGCGTCTTGGCAATTTCAAAGTTGAGTTTTGAAAACTAGAAAGAAGAGATTAAGCAATTATTATTAGTGGAACTTGTGGGGGGATTTTTTTTTTAATCTCTATTTTGAAAAGTTGTTTGGTAAAAATTGTTTTGTTCCTAGCTTGATAGGTAAGGGTGGGCATTCGGGTTCTAGACAGGTTCGGTTCGAATATATTTGGGTTTTCGACTTTAGGATACTAGCATTAAATTCCGTTTGAATATTTTCATAAAGTCGGGTATAATTCCGTTCAGATACATTCGGGGTCGAATCATGTTTAGCAATGTAAAAGAACGCGAGTGTACCTTGAATTCTGGTATTTTCGGGTTCGAGTTTGGATTTTTCCGATTTTTATGAATATTTTTGGGTTTTTGGGTACTAATTTGGGTTCGATTCGAAAATCTTCAAACTTACTGAATAGTCGTTCAGATTCAAGTAATACTAGATATTTGAAATATTGTCTGACGAGATCCATTTGAATATTTTTACATACCAATTTGAGTTCATATTCAGATTTTTCGGATCGATTTTGAGTTCAATTTTTTTACCTTCCCTAGTGATAAAGAGATAATGCCATGGATGTGATAACAATTCTTGCTTTTCCCACCTCATCCTCATCTTCTTTTTCCTTTTGCTTCTTACCTTTTTTTTATTTCTTTTGAAAACATACACAACAAGAAAAAGGTTAATAAAGGATTTGTTTCACTATTTATAGGCCCTCTCTGATCTCTTCTTGTACACATTCGTGTCATATTTTTGCCATGTAAGTCACACTTTGTATCCATACATCTTCTCATCATCTCTCCTTTAAAGATATTAAACCAACAACAATAGATATAACACATGACACTTGTCATATAACGAGAGGAGTTTGAGAGGGTTTCTACGAAAGCCCTTATGTAATGTGATGTGACTCAAACGCGTTCGCTCTCATTCCTTATTTGCCCTTACACTCATCATCTTTATTACTATTTTGCCATTCCCACCACCTTACAAAACAATCTCCTACGGCCTACGCGGCGCGCATGTCTTGTATGTTTTTATTTGAACAAACATGTGCTGGTTTTAAAACTCCGACGTTAGAGATGATGCATCCCTCGGAAGAGGAAGACTACCCGAACACGATTCTTTGCAGAACCGGTCTTGAGATATCTGGTGTCCAATACGAAACTACAATATGAGACCCATGTAATGCATACTTAATTCCGTAAAAATGGAAAAAGTTATTATATGTCTCTTTTTATCTTTTCTCTCACATATTACGATAGACAAAAGAGATATAAATAAAAATATTTCATTCATATTAAATCTCGAAGAATCATGAATTTTTCGAGCACACTGAAAATTTAGAATCTATGTGTCTTAAATTTTTCATAACGAAGTTATACTAGATTAGATACTAGTGCTTCTCAATGCAATTCAAACTGGTGACTTTGTTAATTTTGTAGACTTTTACCGTTAGATGGATACTTTAATTGGTCACACTTTCTATTTTTGGCAAGTAAAATCATACATTTAGACATTATACTTTGTGGTTATGTAACAAAAATTCTTTTATGCGACTGCATTTGCGTATATATTTTTCGTTGATCAACAACTATACATAAGAGAGTTTTGTATGAACAATAATTGAGATTTAGAAAATAAAAACTAATGAGATATTTAGTTCTATCCATCATCTATAGTTTCAATTATAAATCCATATATTTTGACTAATATGCAGAACTTGAGGATGAAATCATAAAAAATTGACCAAGTTGTCTTTAACAATTATTTCGAAGACCATCTAGAATCAATTTTAAAAAAATAGATTCTGATACTACCAAAATAAATTAATACTTTATATTATATATATGTATGGCTAGATAAATATGTTTAAGTAATAATGTCTATTATATGGAGTAAAAAAATGTTTATTATATGGTTATTCAACTAATTCATTCTATTTAAATCGTAATATATATATATATATATATATAATGATATTACAAAAAATATCCTGCTTTTACCGATTTTCTTTTACAACTAGTTTCTAGCCAATTTTCAAATGATCATAGTTTATAAGGCAATACACTACTACATTAGCATCATAAGCACACATATTTATAAAATAGTTTATAACATACTAATAAGAAAAGTTTATAAAATCTATGGAATAGCTTATATAATTTTTAAAAATCTCATAAGTTAGTCAATAAAAGTAATATTTTAAAATTTTAACTAGTTGTCTAAATGCGAATTGATACCGTAACACAAAAATATTTTACAAAAAAAAGTATTTTAAAAAAAGGTACTACATGACAAAGATGAATTTTGTAATTTATTAATTTATGATAAAAGCGACATTAAGAAAGAGTAATTAACAAATAAAAACAGTGGAAGTGTTGTTACTACTGCCGTCCAAAAAGTCAATGGTCAGAGTGGCATTTTAGTAAATAATTGGAATAAAAGGGGCATTTAGTTAGTCCAAGAGAATCATGACAAATTCGCATTTTTTATAATCCTCTTCTTCCTCATCAAAGCTAAATTCTCTAGTATGCAAAAGAAATCTTCTTCTATCTGTCTCCTTCCAAATCAAATCTCTCTCTCTCTCTACACTTACACAAAAACCCTTCCGAGTTCTCTCTCCTTACAAGGTTAGCTTCTCTGGTAATCTATTCAAATCTCTTGTCAAATTTTTCAATTTCATCTGTTTCTGAATTTTTAAAAATTGCTCCTTTTCTTCCATAGTTGATGATGTACTTCTCGTTTTTAAGCTTTTTGTTTCATAGGGCTTTTGAAATTCCCACCTTTTGTGTGCCTTTCTGATTGTGGGTTTTGAAGAAAAACTCGTTTGGTTGCAATCGATTGATTATACCCAGAATCCAAAATCGAATTTTTGTGTTGTGTTGATTCGAAATTACTCAACTTTTTTACTTACGAATGTATAAAACCCATGACGAGGAGCTTCGTTTTTGATCTTTTTTGACCCAATAGTTTAATCTGATTTAAGAATTCACTTGTAGACCCCTCTCTGCTTTAGGGTTTGATTCCAACCTTTGAACATATGTGGTTCCTCTTTAGAGAGAGAGAGAGAGTAGAAAGTTTCCATTTTTAGGTAGCTAAGTACCGATCTTTGAGTTGTGAAATGATGTTAGATCTGTTTTTCTGATGACCCATATGATTGATTGATCCTGTGATTTGACTCTGTTGTGTAACTCACTTCTCTCCCTTCTCTTCCTTTTCCATGGAGACAGGTATTGTTTTTAACTCTCCTTTGGTTTAGAACAAGAGTATCATAGATTTGGCTAAAGAGGATTTGATTCAAGAGGAGTTGCATATATAGCTTTTGGGGTTTTCTTTTCAAATGCAAACGTCTCAGAAACATCACAGTGCGGCTGGATTACATATGTTGTATCCTCAAGTTTATTCTTCACCTCAGTTTCAAGCAGTAGATAACAATGGATTCTCTGACATTCCTTCTAAAGAAAACTTCTTTACTCTTGAATCCTCCACTGCTTCCGGTAGTCTTCCTTCGTATGACTCTCCGTCCGTGAGCGTTACATCTGGTAGGAGTCCGTTTTCTCCTCAGGGCTCACAGTCTTGCATTTCAGATCTCCATCCTTCCCCTGAAAACGTCTACGGATCTCCCTTGAGTGGGGGGTCTTCTTATGCTTATGATGAAGCTGGGATCAAGAGTAAGATTCGGGAACTTGAGATCTCACTGCTGAGTGGTGATCCAAAAGTCGAAGAATTTTCAGGTTTTAGTCCTGCTGCTGGGAAATCGTGGAACTGGGACGAGCTCTTGGCGTTGACACCACAGTTAGACTTGAAAGAGGTGCTGGTGGAAGCTGCTCGGGCGGTAGCTGATGGGGATTTCGCTACAGCGTATGGATTTATCGATGTTTTGGAACAGATGGTGTCGGTCTCAGGGAGTCCGATCCAACGGCTAGGGGCTTACATGGCAGAAGGGCTTAGAGCCAGGCTTGAGGGGTCTGGGGGCAATATATACAGAGCTTTAAAATGCAATGAACCAACGGGAAGGGAACTGATGTCTTACATGGGCGTTCTTTATGAAATCTGCCCCTATTGGAAATTCGCTTACACAACTGCTAATGCCGCGATCTTGGAAGAAATGGCTGGGGAAACTAGAGTCCACATTATCGATTTTCAGATTGCACAGGGAACACAATACATGTTTCTCATTCAAGAGCTTGGGAAACGCCCTGGTGGGCCCCCGTTGCTACGTGTGACGGGTGTGGATGATTCACAGTCTACTTATGCTCGTGGGGGAGGGCTTAGCTTGGTGGGTGAGAAGCTCTCAAAGATGGCACAATCATGTGGTGTCCCGTTTGAGTTTCACGATGCAGTCATGTCCGGGTGCAAGGTGCACCGGGAACATCTTGGCGTGGAACCTGGCTTTGCTGTTTTTGTGAACTTCCCTTACGTGTTACACCACATGCCCGATGAGAGCGTAAGTGTTGAAAATCACAGAGACAGGCTGCTGCATCTGATCAAGAGCCTCTCCCCAAAACTCGTCACACTAATAGAGCAAGAATCAAACACAAACACCTCACCCTTTTTGTCCCGGTTTGTGGAGACACTAGATTACTACACAGCCATGTTTGAATCAATAGATGTAGCGCGGCCACGTGACGATAAGCAAAGGATCAGCGCAGAGCAACACTGTGTAGCGAGAGACATAGTGAACATGGTAGCATGCGAGGAGGCAGAGAGAGTGGAAAGACACGAGGTGCTCGGGAAGTGGAGGGTCAGGATGATGATGGCAGGCTTCATGGCTTGGCCGGTCAGCACATCCGCAGCATTTGCAGCTAGTGAGATGTTGAAAGTTTACGACAAAAACTACAAACTAGGAGGGAGTGAAGGAGCTCTCTATCTTTTCTGGAAAAGGAGACCAATGGCTACATGTTCAGCTTGGAAGCCAAACCCAAATCAGATTGTGTAGACAATGGTGGCAACAACAAAACATCACACATCTGTTCTCTGTAAATTTTTGAGGATGTGCAAATGCTGTTTTTAAGTTATAACAACAACCTTAAAGTCTTTAGTTATAATATATATATATGTATACAAAACCAAACCTTGTGGTTGTCTTTCTACTACTGTAAATTTTGCTTTTGTTGTGGGTATGGTTCTACTAATATATATATAACCAAAACATTGATTAGGTCATCATTATATAATCTTCTCTAAACCGGTATGGATAAACCGGTTAATGTTATGAAGTAAAAGAAAAAATGAAATTGGGTTTTGATAAGTCTTTAAAAGGAGTTTTCACCAACCCACAAAGCCAAAAATTATAACAAGTACAGGTCATTTTATTCTATGCTTTTTATAAGATTCAAGCTTTCTTTCTTTTTTGCCTTTAACAATTATATTTTTTTTGTCTAATTCTCTATAATTGTTTTTTTTTTCTAATAACCAAACCATAAGACTTGGAAGCAAAGAAGAGAGAAGTAACATTTATTTGAAAAATACATTTTTTGTTATATAATATTGAAAGAGAGATATTGAGTGACTTCCACTAATTGAAAGAAAGTTTGGTTTGTGCAATATTTTGCGGTTAAGCTATTAATTGCTGAGGCAACACATTTTGATTTTTTTTTTCATTCTTACAACCTCTCTTACTCTTTTTTTATATCAATCAAACTCAACTTGGATTCATATTTTATTATTATCTATTTAAAAGTTTGACATAATGATAGAATTAAGATACTATTTGTTACAATTATTATAATTGTTATATGTTGCCTTTACATTCATAGCCTTATCAAAAAAAAACTAATAAAGACAAAAGGATACAAGAGGGAATATGAATTTTTAGTTTATAAATGTTTTCACCAAACAAAATAACATAACTTCAATCATTTGAATTATCTTTTTTCATATATGATTAGTGTCTTTATATCTGTCAATATGCTGCTTCTCCTCCAAACTCCTTTGGATTATTCTCTCATTTTTATTTATTTCATTTTAGTTTCCATTTTTTTGTCATTAAAAATTACACCATTTGAGGTAGAAGCATATCTTTGTGGCCCTTAATTATTCATTACTATTAAAAAAAATTACATGGAGATTTTAATCTCTCTGGTAATTATGGTGATGAATAAAATATAAAGAACATTGATTGTTAATCTTTGATTTATTTTGAAGGTGAAATCCATAGTGAAAAAGTTGTATGAAACCTAGTCAAATAAAAAAAGAAAATTCAACAAAATGATAGCATTTTAGATTTGAAAAATATGAGCAAGATTAGGAGAAAAACAAAAGATGATTATGAAATTTAAATGAGTAGTGAAAGAGAAAGAAGAAGAGAGAAGAGGTTGGTTAGTGTCAAGGGCTTGAAAAAATGGTGTTGGTTGCTTGAGAATGAGGTAAAAGATTAAGTAACTCTCTCTCTCTCTCTATGTCTCTCTCTCTCTCTTTCTCTAAAAGTGTGAGTGTATATATTAAACCTCTTTGTTTATTCTCTGCATCATTCTCTTAACTGCTTAAGCCAAAACCTATAGTGCAACAGAGGAGGAGGAAGCACGTGAGAGATTAAAAATGAATACAAGAGAGAACCCTTTTGTGTTTGAAACATCTTCTCTGCAAAACCAACTTCAAGGTTCTTCTTTTTCTTTCTCATCATCAAACTCCTTCTTCTGAAGAGTTGCTTAGTGTTGAAGTTGTTGTTGCTTTCTTTCTTTTGAATAATTCTCTCTGCAGAAAAAGAGAAAGAGCTTTTGAATGCTAAAGCTGAAATTGAGGCTTTGAGAACAAAAGCAGAGCTTAAAGACAGAGACTTTGAGGAGGTAACATGATGAACAAGCTCGAAAAAATCGGTTTCTTGAGCTTTGCTGATACTACTTGTTTGTGTTTTTAGATTAAAGAAAACATGAAGAAGTTGGAGGAGAGACTTGGAGTCACTGAGAAACTTGTTGAACAAAAGGTTAGTTTCAATCTTTGTGAAGGAACTTATGTCAAAACATTAGATTATGTACTAAACATGATTAGAATAAGTTAAGAATTGTGATATGGATTGTGTGTGGGAGGAGCAGGAAGTGGAGATGAAGAAGCTAGAAGAAGAGAAGGAAGATGCATTAGCGGCACAAGACGCTGCAGAAGAAGCTCTTAGGAGGGTTTATACTCACCAACAAGACGATGATTCTCTTCCCTTAGAATCCATCATAGCTCCTCTTGAAGCTAAGATCAAGTTTCACAAGCATCAGGTTCTTTGAGACTTTAATTGTATTTTCAAACTTGTTCCTTTCGCTCTTCGTGTGTTTTACAAGCTTCTTGCTTACAGGTTTCTGCTCTTCAAGAAGACAAGAAAGCGTTGGAACGGCTAACAAAGTCAAAAGAATCGGCTCTTCTTGAAGCAGAGAGAATCTTGAAAAGTGCTCTTGAACGTGCTTTGATCGTTGAAGAGGTCCAGAACCAAAACTTTGAACTTCGACGACAGATTGAGATTTGCCAGGTACCCTTCTTGATCATACAAAGCATTTTTAGAGTTGTTGCTAAAGGCGAGAAAAATCGCAGGAAGAGAACAAGTTTCTTGAGAAGATCAACCGACAGAAAGTGTTGGAGATTGAGAAACTCTCACAAAGTATTGGTGAACTAGAGGAAGCAATCTTGGCAGGAGGAACAGCCGCCAATGCAGTTAGAGACTATCGCCGCCAAATCTCTCAGCTCAATGCAAGTTTCCTAACAATTCTTCCATTTCATTTTCATTCTCACATTTGGTTTTAAAGAAACTCAACATATGAGTTTGTCAATAAGAACAGGAAGAGAAGAGAACCTTGGAGAGAGAGCTGGCTAGAGCTAAAGTGTCTGCAAGTAGAGTAGCTCTTGCTGTAGCTAATGAGTGGAAAGATGAGAATGATAGAGTCATGCCTGTAAAGCAATGGCTTGAAGAGAGAAGGCTTCTCCATGTACTTTTTACTTAACACAACCAAAACCAAATATACATAGTGATTGGATCATATAAGAAACATAAAGGGTTGAGACTTTGTGTTTGTGTGCAGGGAGAAATGCAGAAACTGAAAGATAAACTTGCTGTTTCAGAGAGAACCGCGAAGGCTGAATCTCAGCTAAAGGTGATTGCTTATATTGTTTATGTTTTGTTGGAAAAGGAAAGTGTAATTTTTCTAATGCTTGTAAGTAAAACAATGCAGGAGAGGTTGAAGCTGAGGCTGAAGACTATTGAAAATGGCTTGAAGGGATCAAACACGTTGTTCGTATATCCAACCGCAAAGACCGAAAAATCTGGAAAGATTTTGGGATTCTTGACGAGTGGTGGTGGATCAAAGAAAAGGTCTACTTCTCAGCCAAGAGGCTCAGTTACAGGCAGAGTCTATGCTCTGAGTCAGCCGATAAACAGAGTAGCAGAAAACGATGGAAAAGAGAACTCAAAGATTACAGAAAATGGATTATTAACTGATCATCATGACAAGAAGAAGAATGAGGAAGATGGAAATGTAGATTCTGAAGATATGGTTTCAGGGTTTTTGTATGATAGGCTTCAGAAGGAAGTGATTGCTCTAAGAAAGATAAGTGAGAGTAAAGAAAGTATTATAAATGCCAAAAATGAAGAAATCAAAGTAACAAGCATCTTCTTCTTCTTCTTCTTCTTCTACTTCAACTATATGAATAAAACCTTACTTAAGATGTCTCTTGTATTGTATGTACTCAGATGTTGTTGAAGAAGGTGGAAGCTCTAACGAAAGCCATTGAAGTGGAGACAAAGAAGGCAAAGAGGGAAGCAGCAGCGAGAGAAAAAGAAACCGCAATGGCAAAGTTGAATGGAGAGTCAAAACAAAGAAGAAAGACAAACTTACCAAGAAGGTTTGTCTCTTTGTCTTTTGAGAAATATACACAATCAAAACATCAAGCAAAAAGTTGATATTTTACATGTTCTATGTCGTGCAGCCGCGTAGCTAATTCGCGTTGAAGATATTGTCTAGTAGAGAAAGAGGAAGAAGCTTGTGGTGATGATGAAACAAAATTCTTTTTAGGATGTATTGTACATATGGAGTTGTTGTTGGGTTTGGATTATAAGAAAGTGCAACTAAATAAGAAGTGTGTGTATGTGTGTGTTATGTCCATGACCATGTTTTATTTAAGTTATACATCGTTCGAACTTTGTGTGACAATTTTATCCAAAACATAAACATCTAGATACTTTATTGTAGGATTCAAGATGTTGTTGTCTTTGTGTTCACTAATGTTCCAAGAAATGAAAAGAAGAGAGACCTTAAGAGTGTGACAAAGAACATAATGCGCAAGACATGATGACCTTCTGGTTCATTATTTGGAAGACGAAGATCGAAAAGGATCAACATCAAACTCAACACATCCTCTCTCCTTCTCTCTCTTCCTGCTTCATTAGTTAAAGACAACATTTTGGTGTTTAGAGGGGTTGATGGCTAAGGTTTAAGCCGATGCTTGGATGTTGCATTAGAGCATTGAGGTGGGAGAGATTGACACTCATGCTCCTTTTCAATCCGTTAGAGCCGCTGGAAACGGTTGCTTCTCAGCTGGAAGAGATCAATAAGAGCAGAACAGAAGCGGATACAATATTGGAGGAAAAGGCGAACGAGATGGAGAAGTTAGAAGTGGCAATTAATGGAGCAGTGAGAAATGCAGAGATTGCAGAGGAAGCACACTGCATCGTCGATGCTGAAGTTAGAAAATGGAAACCAGAAGAATTGTAGCATAGATCCATATGTTTGTAGGTGATAGCAAAACTACTAGAATTTGAATACAGAGATAACACAGGTTCTGCTTTTCAACTTACATACTCAAGAAAGCGATTCTAGTTCTGAATACAATAAAGTAAATCTGACTTTTTCTCTATATTCATGTAATTTCTCAATCCTATTATCTGATATATATTGCTCATAGGAACTGACACTGAAGATGCCATACTTTTAGATTGTAAGAGCCAAGACCACCACTCCAATGCAAAGATGGTAGATAGACCACCACGCGACTTGCTTAGCATTTGACGATAAGTCTTTGTCTGTAACGCCTACAAGAAATCTACAGTCACCAACTGAAGGATCTAGGAAAGTGACCATGCCAAGTCCATCGAAATCGCAGCTCTTTTCGTTTTGCATCTGCAGTTGATAGTAACTGTTGAAAACGTATGAGATGTTATCCTTTTCACCAAGCTGGCTGCAAGAGCCTCCATCGTTGAGGGTTGTGCAATCTGCTTCACTGCAAGCAAGCCTGAGGTGGTCTGCAACTTGGGCCATGTCCTTTGATGGGTGAGCCACACACCACCTAGAAGGAAGGTACTGCACATTTTTAGCATTCTTGAGTCCTCCGTTGCCTAGTCCTAAGTTGAGACGATACTTGGCCTGTCCATCGAAAGAGAAGATTCCCCAATGCCTCTCAAAGTTACCAGGCAGAGTGCTTTTAGCTCCTTCGTCAAGCAAACCGAAAAGATAAACATCTTGCGGAGGTGAGCCTGGCCTGAGAGGCGTTCCTTTGTTGCTCAACACATGGTTAACAAGCCCTTGATTGAAAACCCGAGCTGCAGTAAGGTTAGCTCCAACAGCTCCATCAGTAGGCCAACCAATCTCACCAATAACTATAGGCATCTGACCATAACCAAGCTTGGTTAAAGCCGCAACAAGAGTGTCGAAGTTTCCATCAAATGCATTATAGTAAGTGTTAACCCCATCGATAACCGGATGACTACTCCCTTCGAAAAACGCAAAGTCTTGAGGAAAATCCGAGTTTCCATAGAGACTAAGGAAAGGATAAATATTGACAACAAAAGGAGATCCATTAGAGTTAAGAAACGAAACCATTTGAGTCATGATCTGTGTCAGATCAGACCTAAACACCCCTTGAGAAGGAACATTAGATTTAGACTCATACGCATCTGCATTACAAGGAACCACCAACTTCACATAACCAGCAAGATTCGCTTTGGCTAATGACTGTTGCAGACTAACCAAAACTGGAACAACATAGTTCTGAAACTGACCACCATAACTAGTCAGAAACGGCTCGTTTCCTACTGCAACATACCTATTCCAAAAAACCCAAAAGAGATTAGTGAATCCTCTCTGACAAAGACACAAAGAGAGGACCAAAAGGGTAAAGAACCTGATGTCGGCGCCGCCTTTGCCGATGAAACGAGAGATGTTCTGTTGAACAAACAAATCAGAATCGAAAGTGGAGAGATTCTCATTGGGAATGGCGATCATCACTTGTATTCCAGTACCCATTAGAGCTTTAAGCACATCTGGGTTTGAATCAAAGAGCTTTACTTTGTTTATCTTGTTTGCCTTGAGGAGATCCACCACTGTTGAAGGTCGTAGCTTGTGATACGACAATGTTCCCCAGTTAACGCCGATCTCCGACGAAACCTCATGTGGGTTCGAGACGAAGAGTAAGGAGAAGGCAAAGAAAGCTACTACGCCGCTTCTCATCTTCGTCTGTCACCACCTAAACTTGAGCTCAGTGATCGACAAAGATGGCAACTTTTTTCAAAGGTCGCACCTTTTTTTTACTTCTAACCTGCGTGCTGGTTTTTGTTAAATTAAAACGTCATGCAGTGCGGTTAAGTAATAACGAAACGACATAAAGTTTGACACTTGAAGATCCGCTGGTTTGAACCATCCTTGCAATGGTTTTTGATATGTGTTTATCTCTCTGTCTCTGCAGGTCCTTAAGAAGCAATGGCAAGGTTATAAACGCCCATGGGGCGAACACGGAGTTGGAACCGGAAGAAACATGGACCCCCTGTCACAACAAAAGCTCTACTATCTCTCAAAAGCTTGCAAAAAACTGTGGGAGCTCAACGCGAAACGCCTTATTCCTGGAAAATATTATGAAATCAACTGTGGAGATTGGGAAAGGGTTGGCGAGGGAGCCGATATAGCTGATGGATTACCATTCTCTTGGTTAAGCGAGGATGTCTTTAGAAGCCCGATTTTCTCCAGATTCTGCTTGTTGCTTGACAACTACAAAACCAAGAGAAAGTTCAAAAGAAGCAGTAACAGAGGAAGAGAGGCAAGAGCAGGAGGCTTTCGTCGAAGATTCTCTTTGATTAAGGACCTTCACATTTACCTTGTGCTCAAAGGCCATGCTCCTGAACACTACCAACCGTTTAAGAGAATGTTGAAAAGTCTCTGGTTCGATCTCTTTTGCCGTGGAGGTACGTACCTCTGCCTGTCTTCTGTGTTTGAGCGTGTCTTTGTAGGTGAGATCAAACAATCTGGTGGGGAACAAGTCACCGGATTCCATAACTGGCTTCTGATCTTCTCGCCACCATGAATCCAAATCTATCTGAAAATGAAAACATTAAAACTCAGAAACGAGCTCTCTTTTTACAGTTTTACATGGAGGAAACCAAAGGAAACATAGAATATCAAGGCTACACAATTCCCCCACGTCGCGATGAAATTGTAAGTAGCATATATTCATCCGGCAATGTTTCCTCTAAAATATTAAATACTTCAAGAAAGGTAACAAACAGCTAAATCACAATTTCGATTCTATGCAGCCAGATTCAGAGACTCAGCTGCTAAGGATCCAATTCAAGTGGCACGGTGAAACTAAAATTAGAATCAAGTACTCTAGTTGGAGTAAGTCCAGAGTTCGAGTTGGTTCTCTACACAATGTGCTTCTTCGCGGGCACAGAAGAAAACCACATTAAGTTGGGTCCATACGATGTCAATATCAAATGCTCCAGCATCGATAACAACTGTATCGGTTCAGCTTTCCTCATTGCAGAACCGCGAAACCTCTTTACTGATGATGGCTATGAACAAAAAACACTACAAAAGCTAACAAAATATCTGCGCATCGCGCTGGCTGTAATGTAGACTAATAAAAATATCTTACTTTGATATTTTCTCGGGAAAACATGTCTTGTGTGGAGGGCATGATGTATTGAAAACGCTCAACGTTGAGGGACCAACCACCTCACCAGTTTTTGTGTTTTTCTCTGATGCGTGTGTGTGTGAACTGGTCCACACGCTTTGTACTTTTTCATCACCGGTTCATAATAAAGCTCAAGCTTTTCCATGGACAGAACTAATCAAGAAATAAAAAGTATAACTTTATTTACCTTAAGAAGATCTCCGAAAATGACAATGAGGAAGCCAAACCAACACCTAACGCATACCGTAGATGTCAAAACATGCGCATATCATTGTAAACAAAGCCAGAAACCGCGCATGTTTATTTATATATACAAGTAGGTACTTAGCAAGATAGTACTAAAGTCTTTGAATAAACCATAAGGATTAATGATAGAGAATGGAGGTCTTGAAGAACTTGAAATATGTTTTCTTTTAGAGATTAGTTTTAATTCAACTGCGAAACTACAAATTAAGATTCAAAGAGCGTACCTGTTTGAGTCAATAGCCAATGTCGGTCCCGGCCTTTACATACATTTCCTGATCTTCTTGAATAAAAAAGCACAAGCAAAAGAAAAAAAGAGAAGGTGCCAAAAGCGATAAGAATCAATTTCTACCATTCAAAAAATTAATGGTGGGAATTAAAAACGAGCGAAACTCCTTTGTCCTTTGATGAGGAAATAGCCAAAAGTGCAATCTACTTCACCTGAATAGAGACCAAACTGTCACTTTCAATGAGTCGGAGAGAAAAAGAGAGAAAGAGATTTCAAGTAATATTTTCAGTCGGTATGGATTATAAGCTATCAAAAGTCATCTCTAATACATCATTTGAAACTCACATAGATAATTATAAGATCAATGCCATATGTGTTAAGCATTACATACACTACTGATCAACCCTTGAAGCACATCGAACACAACACAACAAGGGCTTAATCCTTCACTGAAGACCTGTTCTTCCGGTATAACAGCCTGTTGGAGATACACATAAGCCAGTTTAGCAGAATAACATAGGCAGGCAAGAAAAACAATACAAGGAAAGTCCAAGAAGAAGGAAAAAAGGCAGAGTTAATAGCCACCACAAGAAATTTCATACTGAAAAGAATCCTTGCACTTGTTATCTTATGATATTTTCTCTCCACTTTTTTCAACTTTTGTACTTAAATCACAGCCAATCAATTATCTCTATAAATGCCAACACACAAACACCATCGCTTCTCAACACATAAACAGCATCTTCTCTCAAAAACGCATCCATACCTCTTCTTTATTTCTCCACACAAAAAAAAAAGAGAGAAAGTTATGGAGCTAACACTAAATTCTTCAAGTTCTCTTATCAATCGTAAAGATTCCAAAAGTTCTAGAAACCAAGAAAGTTCATCAAGCATGTCGTTTGCGAAAATGAAGCCACCAACATACCAATTCCAAGCAAAGAACTCGGTTAAGGAAATGGCCTTCACTCATGAGAAGACCTTTACACCAGAAGGTGACACTCTTGAGAGATGGGAGAAGCTCCACGTTCTCTCATACCCACACTCCAAGAACGACTCAAGCGTTCCGGTGTTTGTCATGTTACCGCTAGACACGGTAACAATGTCAGGGCATCTGAACAAACCAAGAGCCATGAACGCTAGTTTGATGGCCCTAAAAGGAGCTGGTGTGGAAGGTGTGATGGTGGATGCTTGGTGGGGTTTGGTGGAGAAAGATGGACCTATGACGTATAACTGGGAAGGCTACGCCGAGCTTATACAGATGGTTCAAAAGCACGGTCTCAAACTCCAGGTGGTTATGTCTTTCCATCAATGTGGAGGAAACGTTGGAGACTCTTGCAGGTAAATGAAACAACTTCACTTTCCCTTTGAATAAGATCTCTGTCTCTCATTTCTAGCTTAGCTAATGCCCTATATTGCTTCGTTCTTTTACAATCTAGTATTCCTTTGCCCCCATGGGTACTTGAAGAAATCAGCAAGAACTCTGATCTTGTCTACACAGACAAATCTGGGAGAAGAAATCCAGAGTATATCTCCTTGGGATGTGATTCTGTGCCTGTCCTAAGAGGAAGAACACCTATCCAGGTCTACTCAGATTTTATGAGGAGCTTCCGTGAAAGATTCCAAGGTTATCTCGGAGGGGTTATCGCGGTAAGCCGAAATCTCGACTCTGTTAAGCAAAAGCAAATAACTTCATATAAGACAATGAGCAATACAGTGACCTAAGCAAATTGTATCATCATTTTTCATGTACTCCAGGAAATTCAAGTAGGAATGGGACCGTGTGGAGAATTGAGATACCCGTCATACCCTGAGAGCAACGGGACATGGAGGTTCCCAGGAATTGGAGAGTTCCAGTGCTATGACAAGGTACTTTAAGCTAGCAAATAAGCCTTGAACTCATAAGAATGTTAGTCAAGAGATTAGACTCAATACCAGAGACGATAATGTATAGCTTATGCTTACATATACTCTCCATACACTTCTTCTAAGAAATGATACATCTTGATTGATTGCAGTATATGAGATCATCACTTCAAGCATATGCTGAATCAATCGGGAAAACTAATTGGGGAACAAGTGGACCTCATGATGCCGGTGATTACAAGAACTTACCAGAAGATACTGAATTTTTCCGGAGAGACGGAACATGGAATAGCGAGTATGGAAAGTTTTTCATGGAATGGTATTCCGGGAAGCTACTAGAACATGGAGACAGACTCCTAGCTTCAGCGAAAGGAATCTTTCAAGGAACCGGAGCAAAGCTATCAGGAAAGGTAGCTGGAATTCATTGGCACTACAACACCAGGTCACACGCTGCTGAGCTAACCGCCGGATATTACAACACAAGAAACCGTGATGGGTATCTGCCAATAGCTAAGATGTTCAATAGACATGGGGTTGTGCTCAATTTCACCTGCATGGAAATGAAAGATGGGGAACAACCCGGGCACGCAAACTGCTCACCAGAAGGTCTGGTAAAGCAAGTACAGAACGCAACAAGGCAGGCTGGAACAGAACTAGCAGGGGAGAATGCACTAGAAAGATATGACTCGAGTGCATTCGGACAAGTAGTTGCAACAAATAGGTCAGATTCTGGAAACGGTTTAACCGCATTTACATACCTAAGAATGAACAAGAAGTTATTTGAAGGTCAAAACTGGCAGCAGCTGGTGGAGTTTGTTAAGAACATGAAGGAAGGTAGTCATGGCAGGAGATTTTCAGAAGACGACACAACTGGAAGCGACCTTTACGTGGGATTAGTCAGGGGCAGGCTTGCCGAGAAAACTGAGGAGGCTTCTCTAGTGTAATTCCCCTCATACTCACAACTGTTGTCAGCTATTTTCTTGCATTCTATAAATAAACAGAGAGAGCCAAAAAAAGATCAAGCTAGTAGTAGCCTAGTATAGTGCTAAATCTTTCGATTTGCAGGACATGATGATGTGTGCTTAGAAATCAGATAGAACTGTAAAATTCCTACGAAATTTTCTCCGTACATCTTCAAACTCTTATCTCAAGCTGTATGCATTGCTCTTATCATCAATCAATATGAATTTTTCTTGTATACAGCAATTGAATTGTCTGGTAAAATTTTCCATTACCAAATTAACTCCAAAGATTTGAGAACACATTGCTCACAGACCATAGTGCAAGGAATTATCATGAACATTCTGGTTAATCGCAAGAAGTGACATAAATGGAAATTCACAGACAACAAAAGAACCAAAACGAAGAAGCTTCTGCCTTCGAATTAAAGCGCCTTGGGGAATCGGAATACCTAACTCATGAGTGGGAAGTAGAATCGGAGTCGGAACCTCCACGGCGGAGCTCTTCGATTAAACCGCCGAGTTCTTTTCTCGCGGATTCTCTCCCGAACATGAATCCATACCTTGAGAAGCGAATTAAAACAAAAAAAAAAACAGTATAAACCTTATAAATCCAAGAAATGTAAAGAGTAGAAAAGAGAAATCAAAGAAGAAGAAGAAGAAGAAATAGAGAGATTCACCAGCAGGAGACGGCGGAGAAAACGCCGGAGATAGCCACCGTTTGAATCAACGAGAAGGACTTCTGCATCGTTGTTTCTGTTGTTAGTAAAGTCTTGAGGATTAATTTTTTTTCAGAGGATTAAAAAGATTTCCAAGAGCGGGAGGAGAGAATCGCTTAATGGGCCTAGCCCAATACTTAAGCCCATTTTGACAAAAAGTGCAGTGAAGTTGTTTTATGGAACCATGACAATAGAGCAAAGTGAAGAGGAAGTGGCTTAGAGAGCTTCTTGTTTTTGAGCTATGTTGTCTTCTTGAAAAAACTTCTAAGATTCAAGTGAAAAGCTAAGAAAGCAGTTGCATCTGATTCTTCTTCTTCTTACAATTCGGGTTCTTAGTTCTGGTTGATTTGTTTTTGTGTGAATGGTTATGGCAATTGGCAATATCTGATGAATCTGCTGTTTATATCTGGACTCTCATGTCGTGTTAGTTAAAAGAACTCTCATTGCAAAAAAGTAAGTCAATGTTCTGTTGCTTCTCTTACATGGGTTAAGGGCTTTGTTACAAAGATCTTTTGTTAACACACATTGCTTACTCTTTCAACAACCTATGTACAATTCATAAACCAGCCTGCTCATAAAAATTAAAAGCAAGTATGGGAAGAAAGAAAAAGTAAACCTGTATTTACTTGCTCCATAGCCAGATCTCTTATTTATTACTTGCGAGATCTCGACACTGGTTCCAAGTGGTTCACCTTGAGGTAACTATTAACGGGGACTAGATGCATCTCTTTTTTATCTTGAAGTTCGAGGTGGTGAGGTTATGACTGCGATTATGTCAAAAAGCTTTGCCACATGAACTCACAAGGGATCATCATCGCCACTGCTGTGAAATGTTTGGGTTTGGACAGCCTTTGTAGCAGCAACTCTAGCGGCATTTGCTGCTCGGTTTGCAACCATTACTGCTCTGTTCACTTTCTCTTCCACTTTTACAACTTCACGTGCTTTTTCAGCTGCTTTCCTTGCTTGCTGTTGAATGAAAAGAGAGAGAGGGACATGGATCAAATCTCATGCGTGTGATCAACTTGTATAACCAATCATTGTAGACATGAGAATATTCAAAAGTTTTACAAATCTAATCTCCTCAAGAGATGTATAAAATTAAAAGTGCATAAACTTTGTATATATTAGCAGGAGTAAGATAAATTAACAAGTTACCTGGACAGTGTCGAGAACCTTGGAATGACTGATGAAAAAGGATGAACCGGGACGGGTGGTCTGTTCGGTAGGACAGCTGAGAACTCCATCTTCCCAATGGCCTGCCTGTGCATCACCATTCCTGAATGTGTACATACCAAGCCCTTGCCTTCTCCCCTCATGCCAGGCTCCTTCATAACGATGCCCGTTTCCAAATTGATACACTCCAAAACCATGCATTCTGTCTGCAAAATATTCTCCTGCATATGTATCGCCATTTCTGCAACAGAGAAGTGGCGTCAAGTCAGGTGGTATCAGTTGACAAGAAAAGACACGGGTTCATGCAATTCTCTTAAGGCCAATGCTCAAGTCAGCAACAAAAAGTTCGACTCTTGATGCCTCCTAGACATAATCGTTTAACAAGTAAGCATAACTAAGGCGGAAAGGAAGACAGCCTACATAAAAACGTGTTTTTGGAACACTCCCATCAGCAGCATAGACACGACCTAAAAGCCATAAACTTTTGGAACACTGCCAGGAGCAGCATAGACACGAATCTTAAATCCAAGCACGATTATAGCTTAACAAGAAAGTCGAGACTGAAAGCTAGAAACTTTCAGAAACCACAACATCTACTTCAATGTCCCTAGCATGAAGCTAAAAGTTCACCCTTACACCAAAAAGCTCAATCATTTCTCCAAAAGTTAAATAACTGTGCAGTGTTCAAGCCAAGACCACTTCACCTTGGCATGCTAATAATCGATGTTAAGAACACAAGACAATGCACAAAGTTAACACACACAAAAAACTGACGATTTCTCACCTGAAATGGTAACAGCCAAGGCCATGTTTGACACCCCATTTAAACTCTCCAACAAATCGACTACCATCCTCAGAGGTATACACGCCACAGCCATGGCTCTGCCCATTAGACCATTCACCAGCATACACATCTCCTGTATAAAATCTATAGATTCCAGTTCCATGTCTCATCCCTTGCCTGTACTGACCTCGATACCTACTTCCTTTAGCCCATGTTTCTACTCCATACCCATCATATTTCCCATCAATCCAATCACCTTCATACTTACCCTTCATGGAATAGTAATACACTCCACTCCCTGAACACTTCCCCTTATGAAACTCTCCCTCGTATACATCACCAGAGCTATACTTTTGAACCCATGAGCCAGAGTTTGTCATCTTCTCGGTGACGGGCTTCGAGCCGATTGACCAAACAACGTGATTCGAGCTCTCCCGAGAGGAAGACGAAGATCTCAAAGAGCTAAGCTTGAGAGACAGTAAGCGAGCGATAATCAAACGAATTGATGGTAGGTGAGGAAGAGCGAATTTGAGAGAGATTGAAAAGATGAAAGAAAAAGCGATGATCGAGAAGACGAAAACAAGGAAGAATCGAAAACTGATCAACAAGAAAAAGATGTAAAGAGGAGGAACAGAGAGAAGAAGCAAGAATCGAAGGTGGAAACATATCAAACGAACACGAAGAACATGGCGTAGTAGCTTCTGAATACTCGCGGATGAGATCGATGGAAGAGACGAAGACAAAAACGACAAAATATACGATGGGCAATAAGAAGAAAACGAGCCCAAGCTTTCACGGCGACTTCCTCCTCCTCCTCCTCGGAAATCGTCAGCGTCGGAGAAATTAACCGGAGGAGAAGATTGAACCACCACAGGTCTCTTGTGCGGAGACGACGAATCTGGGATTTCAACCGTCAAGTGACTTTGAGCTTGAACTTGATTATACACAGTGAATCCAGCAATGGCGTTTCGAAATGGGGATTTCTCTGGGTTACGAAACTCAGGTACCTGAAGAGGACGATGATGCTTGATCTTATGTTTCGGATCCAAATCAGAGGAAGCTAAATAACCGGCGGATTCTTTTCCGATACACCGGCGTTCTGCTAAAGTTGAATTCTTCAGATGCATTTACATAGAGAATATGAAAATTTCGAAGAAGAACGATGAAATTGAAAAATTAGGGTTCTTAGCAAATTAGGGTTTCTCTAATCAAAAGACTTTGCTTTTTTGTGTTCTAGTTTTCAGGAATGATGAAGACGAGCTCAGTTTTAAAGCTAAGGCAAAGATAGTTAGTAAAATTAAGCCCCTGATTTTCGCTCTATTTACGGATATGCCATTCGTTAGTCCCCACTTGATGATTAAGTTTAATTTAATGTGATTAGTTAAATTCTATCGTCATTATAATTTGATAATATTATTCTCTTAAAGATACCAAATGAGTCTCTTTTAGACTAGTACTATAATAAATTAAACCATATACTTAGTGATTCAATGTTCAAACATTGATGCTGTACATTAAAAATTTTAAATTAAGATGTTAAGTTAATACCCTCCTAGTTAATACTAATTTTAGGTGTTAATTATGTCAATAGCTTGTATAAGTGTCAAGACAATTTAAATTTTAAGAAAACAAATTGACACTAATACAATATTTTTTTTTACTTGTATGTCCTAATTATACGTGTCTGCCATTAGCGTGACAAACATGATCTTTTCATGTGTTTTAGTATTATAATTTATAATTATATTGTTATCCAAACATAACATTTTAAAAACTCTATTATTAACCTTAAGAATTACATCGTCTAATTTCAATATTCATAAATCTTGTAACCTTAGTATAAAAGTATATTTTTAATTAATATAATAGTGAATTTTTGGTTTAAAAGTTATTATTAATTTAGTAAAATCCTTTTTAGATTTTTTTTATAGCTCACGGCTAAATCACAAGTCCACTCATACTCATCTCTATAGAGAAATGTAGTTTAAATATACTCTATCCAAATATTCAGATGGACCAAAAACAAGAGTCTATAGTCGTGTGGATGTCTGGATATCAATAAACAATGTGGAGTAGTTTCGCGGATAGACCGAACTAGTAACTTATTAGCGTCATGAATCCGTCTTCTCACGCGGCCACAATGTCCTAACGATTTTTTTTCATTATTATAACCTTCCTATTCATAGACTCTTACCTAAACTAACACAAAGTTCCAAATATGATTACGGTCGAATTTCAACTCCATATTTTTATAATCATTCTTTTAATAAAATAAATTTCAATTAATATAAATTCAGCATAGAAAAAGTCTGCATTATTAATTTGACAAAACCATAATTAACAACTACATCAATTTTCAAAAGAGAGAAAAAGTCATCCAGATTTTTAAAAATACTAAGACTAAACATATTCAATTCTCTATCAGAAGAAATTAAATTTTTGTTCAACATAGTTTTAATCATTCTTTTTTTTCTTCAAGTGCACGTAAAGAAAAATTAGTAGCAGGGGTAGTATCGTAATTATAGATAAACGAGGTGATAAGAGGAAAAGATGAGTCACCTGCTTTTTTTAAGCTGCTGATCTTTTGACACGTGTCAGCATTAAAGCGGCTAGCTCCATTGCCTCGAGATGATAGAAACGACACCGTATGATATTGATCCAATAAGTGAAGAAGATAAGTTTAAGCAACTTGGACTTTCTAAATTTTCTATTCAAAGTATCGTCCAAAAGTGTAAGTCTCTATCATTTTTTAATGGTCCCAAATGCATATTTCCAATGTAGATATTTGTTATATGTATTCAAAACAAATTATTGTAAAAAATTTTATATAAATTATAGATTTGTAATGATGTCAATGTAATAAAAGCAAACCTAACTAGATGGGGTTGATATAAACAAAATTTAGAATGAACAAAGCAAATGTAGGTACCAAATTTGTATCATGGACAAATTAGATATGTAAAGCAAAATTATAGACAATGAGAATCGAAACATGAATAAAACAATATCGTAAATGGATCGGGAAATAAATTGAAGCAAAATTGAGACGAATAAAATTTTTTTATTCCTTTAAACGTTCGTGGTGTGCCGATATGAATACAATGAATAATTTCATGATACATTTGTTTTCTCCTCAATCTCATATCACTTGAGAATGGATGTCAGCGAACTCTAAAACTATACTCTCAAACACACGAAAAAAAGAGAAAGAGATTGTATACGGAAGGAGACATCATTACTCATTAGCTAAAAAATTAGTATGTGATTTACTCATTAGTAATTAACAAAAATTACTAATGTGTGTGGATTATTTGTAAAGATTTATGTGTGTTAAAATTCTTTTTATATCAACATAGTTTTGCCAATTGCACTTAGGAGGTGGGCATTCTGGTAGTCGGTTAGGTTATTTCGGATTTCGGATAGGTAAATCGAGTTTACGATTGTAGGAACCATTCGGGTATTTAACTATTCGGTTCTACTTTTGGTTCGGTTTCAAAAAATTTAGTTTGGTTCGGATTATAAAAGTATTAGAAATTTATTATCATGAAAAAGATTCAAATTCAATTTAGCTCGATTCTTTTTTATCTGTATTACACGAAATAATACAAAAATATTCAAATATCCGTAAAAATAACTAATAATCTGGAATTTTAACTAAAATATTAAGATGATTTAACTTATAAATATAACTAATATTATTAAATATATAATTATATATTCATTTATCGGTCTAATACCAGTTTGGTTTGATATATTTTTTTGGATATAGGATATTAAGATTTATTCGAGTATTTTGCGAAATTCGGATCGGTTCAGGTATGGTACCCGAATTTCGAATAAAAATGGCCAGAGCTAATTGTACTCTTAAAATGTTAAACACTATTAAGTAATAAGAAGACCATGAATCTATGAGGCTTTGACCAAAACAAAAGAGTGAAGCTAGAAAGAAAAAAAGCTTCCAAAGAGAGTTTTTTGTTTTAGAAATGAATGAATCCTCATGGAACTTTGTGGGTTTTGAAGATAACATAAAGTAACAACAAAGGAACAACAAGAACATAACATGGAAAATGAATCACATTCATCTCATAAGCTCTAGCTAAAGCCCAACAATTCTGCAAAACAACACACAAAAAAGCAAATATTTCATAAGTGAATGCAGAAAATTTAGAGAAAAAAACAATGGTATTGTAGAAGTGATGATGATTACCTTGAAATGTTTCCAATATAGAGCCAATGAAGCTAGCAAAAGCGATTCAGTCTTCTGTTAGAGAATAACAGAGAGCCGCGTTGTTGTTGTTGTCTCTTCTTCTTTCCACGGTCATGGTTATGGTCATCCTCTTTCTTACCAGAGACCATTCGAATGTGATCTTTATAGATTTCTCTCTCGGCAACAAGGCAAGAAACAAATAAGCAGAGATAGAATGCTTCAAGAAAACATCTTTAACGCTCTTTTGAGAACGTGTCAGCGCCGAGAAGGACAACGGAAAATGATATCTTCGTAACAGGTTTTGCTGATTGGTCATCCCATTGCGATAAGTATGAGTCAAGCGAGCTCAAAAGTTCATCAGTAGGATGCCCAAAGAGATTTTGTTGGCCCACGTAATCCAATATGCATTGTGGTATCAACACCGACAAACAAATGCTTACGTTCACTAGTCTGCACAACAACAAAACATAGAACTATTAGCAGCAATGCAAGGTAAGCGATTCAACAAACCGAAACTTAAACAATCAAATGAACTCAACCAAATGAATCAAAAGCTTTAAAGAAGAGTGTAAGCAAACCTCGATAGTGACACTGTTAACATTTTCTTTCCTACCCATTTGTCCATTGATACTATACTTAGAGAAGAAATCAACCGACGAACCAACACTCGGAACACCAAAGTTGTCATGGTTACCTCTAAGATCATAGAATATAGTCTTATTCAAACCACTTCTCTTCACAACATCTTCCATCACACTCTCATATTCTAACCACTCATCTTCATCTTGCTTCATTGTTAACAAGTCTTTACTTTTCCCATCTGATTAAGGAAGATATTCAACCATCAAGTTCTCACAAAACTAGAGCTTCTAAGCAAAATCGATCAAAGACAAAGAGCTAAAGATTCAATCTTTTAGCCCCAATGCTTCACGAGTCTAAAGATTCAACCTTTTTCGACCAAACAGAGCAAACAAACAAACTTGAAGATTCAGGGGAGAGAGAGAGAGAGATGAACCTGTGAGATCACCAGTGATTAAGACGAGAGAAGGGTTGATCAAAGAGAGAGCAGGACCAATTATGTTTTTGAAATCAAGGGCTCTTTCAGGATGATGAACACTGAAATGGAGATCGGATAATTGAACAACCCATATCAAATCTTGNAGCTCAAAGAGATTAACAGAAGAAGAAGAAACGTAATCGAGATTCTTCCCCGTCGCTGGAAAATTTTCAAAAAAAAAAAAGGAACACGTGTCGTACACGGGTCAGCGCAAAACGGACACGGTCATCGCAAACGGAACCCGTTTGAACGGGAAACGGATCCCGTTATACCATGATAACCGACATAAATCGACCTCGATTTGCGTGCCAAACCGCGTATAAACCGTGTATAAACCGAGTATTTTAAAGTGTAATTTATACGGGCTTTTCAAATAAAGTATGGGCCAAACCAACATTTTGGCCCACTCAAATTAAACCCAAAAATCATACAATTTGAGTAAATCCATTTTTTTCCTTTTTCTCTTTTGGGTCTCCGTCAACCTTAAACCCTAAAAAAATATACTTTCGATTTCAGATTCTTAAAATCAGATATTTTTAATTTAGCTTTGACATTTAATTAAATATGCATCATGCTACTGCTTAATGACTTTAATATTTTATATGCTTTTATTAATGTGATGAAGTGTGTCTTTTACGCTAAGAAATGTTCTTCCTTTGTATTGTGGAGAACATTCATTTTGTTGATTGGTTAAAAACATTTTAGTATTTTGTTTTCAGAAATTACACTAATATTATATACCAAGTTGACTGAGAAAATGGTCGGAACCATTCGAGTATTTAACTATTCGGTTCGGTTTCAAAAAATTTAGTTCGTTTCAGATCCTAAAAATATTCGAGATTTATTATCATCAAAAATATTCAAATTCAATTTAGCTAGATTCTTTTTTATTTGTATTACCCGAAATAATACAAAAATATTCAAATATCCGTAAAAGTAACTACTAATCTGAATTTTTAAATAAGATATTAAGATGATTTAACTTAAAAATATAACTAATATTATCAAATATATAATTATATATTCATGTATCGATCTGATACGAGTTTGGTTCGAGTTCTCGGTTATAGGATTTTAAGACCCGATTATTTTTCAAAATTCGGATAGGTTCGGGTCTGGTACCCGAATTTCGGGTAAAAATAGCTAGGGCTAATTGCACTCTTAAAATGTTAAACTCTATTAAGTAATAAGAATACCATGAATCTTTGATGCTTTGACCCAAAAAAAAAGAATGAAGCTATAAAGAAAAAAAGCTTCTAGAGGGAGTTTCTTGTTTTAGAAATGAATGAATCCTCATGGAACTTTGTGGGTTTTGAAGATAACATAAAGTAACAACAAAGGAACCACAAGACTATAACATGGAAAATGAATCACATTCATCTCATAAGCTCTAGCTAAAGCCCAACCATTCTGCAAAACAACACACAAAAAAAAAACAAATATTTCATAAGTGAATGCAGAAAATCTAGAGAGAAAAAACAATGGTATTGTAGAAGTGATGATGATACCTTGAAATGCTTCCAATATAGAGCCAATGAAGCTAGCAAGAGGGCTTTCCGAATCAGTCTTCTGTTAGAGAGTAACAGAGAGCCGCGTTGTTGTTGTTGTCGTCGCTTCTTCCTTCCCCGGTCATGGCTATGGTCATTCTCTTTCTTACCAGAGACCATTCGAATGTGATCTTTATAGGTTTCTTTCTCGGCAACAAGGCAAGAAACAAATAAGCAGAGATAAAATGTTTCAAGAAGACATCTTTAAGGCTCTTTTGAGAACGTGTGAGTCAAGCGAGTGTGAGTCGGTTTAAGAAATCTTTTGAGAACGTGTGCTTCAATGGTCGTCCGCCGCGGTCCAGCCCGCATGGACATTCAAAAAAGTAAAACCGCAGCGGGTTAGACTATTCAGACGCGGACGGCTCAATTTGACATCACTACAAGTGTGGTAGGGTTGATCCGGATAATTTGCAAATGCCTAATCATTATGTTATTTTGCAAGTAGCCCATAACGGTACACACGAATTAGGTACCGATGGATTTATCAGCTTACTAAAACGACAGTGTTTCGATCACTTCAGTAACGACCTTGAAGAGGAAAACATTCGAGAAGGAACACAACAAAACAAATCACAATCTGCCATGAAAATTCAAACGTTACAGAGTAGATCCCACGAGTTGACTCACCAAACCTCTCTTCTCTTTCTCTCTCTCTTCATTATTATTGAAGATTCCTTTTGTATTTTCACATGAAACTTCACTTCTCTGCTCCTTCTGCTTTCGCATCTTTCGCGTCAACGAATCGCCGGCGATGCCCCGTCGATTAAACGACAGAGAGCCTGGCCGTTTCACCGCAACCGCCCTCCTTTTAATCGGTCTGATCTCATGTGTTATCGTCTACGTTGTCTTCTCTACTTTTCTCCGTCCCCAAGATCATAGACTCGATTCCGTTGTCCGATTCACGGACTATGAAGATCTTGGCCGTGTTTCGACGGCTGAAGACGGTGTTGGGTGTTGCCGTGGTGTTGATAATCTGGAGCTTTGGGGTCCGGCGGTGAAGTGGGGGACGGATTTTAAGTTTAATTCGTCGGAGGAATGTTGTAAGGCGTGTAAAGTTATGTGCAGTGGAAACGATGGACCTTGCTTGTGTGATTCATGGGTCTTTTGTGGCAACAACGAAGCTTGTGGGTCAAAATTTGGAGAGGTGGGTCTCTGATCCATCGTTGTGAATCTTGTGATCGAATCGAACTGTGCTTGATTTTAAGCTATTAAGCAGGAAAGTGTTTACTATCGTTGGATCGTGCGGTCTAAGTGTTCGACGAAATGCTTCACTGAGGATGTCTTTGTTGATCATTTTCACAGGATTTAATCGAAAGTTTATGAACTTGAAGGAAAACTTTTGTGATTTGGCTCTTTGTGTGATTAGTGATCGAGAAATGCTTCAAGTTCCAGAGATTGAAGGAAAGTTTCAATGTGTTTTGTGCTTTGTGCAGTGTTGGTTGAAGAAGCAAAAAGATGTCTTGATGCCTGATCGACAGGAAGGTGGGCAGAAAGTAATGTGGACATCTGGACTTATCTTCGGACAAGGCGAGGTAAGTCTATATATCCTGTCTGGAAACTACCTCCATTTATCGTCAAAACGTTGGAAACAATATATTTCATCAGGTTTCACTCTCTGTTTCATCAGATTTCAAATGATTGGACACTTGTTTTCATGCTTTCCTTCTTCTTCTTCTCATGAAAACAAACAGTGTTCTCATTGTTGATTGTAGTAATCACTAATTATCTACTTTGCTTATCTTAGGGCATTGTTGGTTTTGAGACGGAACACGGCATACTTCATGTCAAAGTAAATATCTTAAGTTAATGTCTTTTATCCACTCTGAAGGAAAGTTCCAGTTTTTGTTTAAAGCTCTAGATTTGACGCTGAGCTTTGCTTTTGTTGCAGCTTCACCCTGAGTGTGCTCCTCACTCAGTATACTACATTCTTAGTTTGTTAACTCTGCGCCACTGCATAGGCTGCCAGTTTCATCGGGCAGAGAACCGGGGATCATACTGGGACTCCGAAGGCAATCATGTAAACAATGTAAGAAACCATTCGCTTTCATATAGTAGATCGTGTATAGCCAATTTACCATACAAAACAGAGATTTTGCTAGGCATTAAAAATCTCATCTTTTTCTCTGTGTCCCTGCAGGCTCCCTATGGTCCACCATACGCGATGATTCAAGGAATACTCCAGCCCGAGGGAAACACGTTTTCGCCTATCCCAACCGAGCATTGCCCAACCATAAACCGTGGCTCAGTGGCATGGGTCGGCTCAGGTCCAGAATTCTTCATCAGTCTAGCCAACCACCACGAATGGAAACAATCTTACACTGTCTTCGGCTCTGTTCTGTCCGAAGACATGGAGGTTGCTGAGAGGATAGCCGGTTTACCAACAAGACCCGATATCTGGAACAACGTTAATGTCTCTGTGCTGGAGAAACCGGTGTCGTTAACCGTAAAGAGAATGAAGATCAGCCAAGGACAAGAAGAAACTGGTTCGTGAAGAATGATCTGTTTATAGTTTTCACCCTTTTCTCAATGTGCATAAATAGAGTTGACTCCTAAGTACATTTCGTTGATTTTCTGGCTGCTTAAATGGAGATTATTTTGTTACGACGTCGTTTTCGAAACTGGGAAAAAAACTAAACCGAAACCGAAACTTGGATCAAAATCATTGGGTAGGAACTTAACCAGTATAAAGCTATGGGATTGCAATTAAACCAAACCAAAGCTGACCAAAAATGAAAACAAAATAAACGCGCGTATACAACGGCGGTGGAGAAGGTGCGTCGGGGGCGCACACGTCACCACTCCGCGGCGCACTTTAGCACAACTCTCAACCGGCAACCTCCACTCGGCCCACCATGACCCAACCCTAACTTTTCTAACCTGCGCCTTCCACCTTCCTCTCCTCCTCCGCCTCTTTATTATCCTTTACCCACCGCTCTTTCTCTTTTCCCTAATTTTTTCCTTCGCCGCCGCCGCCATGTCAATTCCCGATGATGGATCTCCCGACGCCATGGCAATCGATGCTTCCACCGCCGTCACCGTCGCCGCCACCACGACTAGGAGAGTTCCGCCTCCGTGCTGGACCGATGAAGAGACAGCTGCGCTTGTTAATGCCTACAAAGACAAATGGTTCGCCCTCCGCCGTGGAAATCTCCGTGCGGCTGATTGGGACGACGTCGCCGCCGCTGTTTCCTCGTCTACTACCTTTGGAGGTCCGCCAAAATCAGCCATCCAATGTCGACACAAGATCGAGAAGCTTCGGAAACGTTATCGCGGCGAAAAACAACGATCTCTTAACCGACCAGGCAAGTTCTCTTCTTCTTGGGACTTGTTCCCTATATTGGATGCTATGGGGTTCGCGTCGGTGACTCAGGCAGCCGCCGAATCTTTCGATCCCGATGTCGATCACGACGATGATAGTAACGGTTTGGATGGATTTAGAGTTAGATCGAAAAGGTCTGAAAAATCTGGTGGCTATTCTGATTCACCTCGAGGTGTAGGAGACGGGTTTGGGGTTAGATCTAGGTCACGGAGTAACATGAAATTGTACGGTGGTTTCAAGCCGGAGTTTGATTCCGATCACGATTCAGGAGGTGGATATGGATTGAAAAGGAAGTATAATGGGAATCCAAAGGTTGATTTCGATGCAGATTCGGATGATGAGATTGTGTTAGTCCCCAAGACAACTCGGCTTAAGGCTCATGGTAAGCCTTCCTCGGGCGACTTTAGCCACGCCGGTGGTGGGTTTCCGTTGAAGTCCTTTGGTGATCGGAGTTTCGGTTCTCATGGGTTTAAACCCAAGAATATCAGTAAACCTGAAGCCAATTTCTCTCCGGTCTTGGATTATGATGACGAGTTTGACGATGATAGAGCCGAGATGGAAGGATTCAACCCGAGAATCCAAAACTCTAGGAGCTCTTCGCGGATGAACAGCTACGGCAGAAAGGTCGGGAATTATCCCCGAAACACCAGCGTATCCAATGGATATGGATCATCGTCTAGGTTCAAGCACGAGCAAATGAATGCAGGAGCAGAAGTTGAGTCTGACCCGATTGATGAAGTTGTATCTTCGGTCAAGATGTTGACAGAAATGTTTGTGAGAGTGGAGAATTCGAAGATGGAGATGATGAGGGAGATGGAGAAAAGTAGAATGGAGATGGAGCTTAAGCAATGCCAGATGATGCTCGAGTCACAACAGCAGATCATAGGCGTGTTTGCTGAAGCGTTGAGCGAGAAAAAGAACACAAACACAAGAAGGCCGGTTCCATAGCAGCCAGCCAACTGATATTTAACGGTTATTCGTAAGGTATAATGGTCAAACAGAGTGTAGTAAGTGTCTTCGTCCAGTTACTAGGATACTGAGCAGTGAAATTTGATTGTAGTAATGTCACTTGAGGTTTTAATTGTTACTATTTCGAATATTGAGATGATTTTCGAGTTTGATCCAGTAACACAATAAGGATACAAACTCATCTTAACATGCGGCTGAACAAAACCTGCACAATATACAAACTGACTTAAAACACCGAAGTCGCGGGAATAAATTCCAGAAGCAGAGCTTATCCCTGACTTAATATGCTTTTGGACGCCTGGCGTTCATTACGACAGCTCGTGAGGTGAGGTAAAGTACCTCTCCGGGAAATCCACTTGACGCCGGCGACGTTTATTAAGAAAAAATGCCACACAGGGTACAAACACTATGACTCCTGTAATCACTGGGTACGAGTAGAGGAAAACGTCGAGTATGGTATGCACAGAGGCAGAGCTTTCTGGGCTAATTGACGCAACTGGGAATGTAAAGTATAACAATGCGAAATTAGCAACCCCTAGAGCTGCTATTGAGCCATAGATGACTTTCCACATAGGAAATCCAACTGTGAGAATCACGATCACACACAGAGATGAGAAGAAGGCAACTGCGTTTGGGATGAAAAAGAAGATGGCATAGTTGAAAGTCATGACCATCTCCCCAGCGAAGTGCGCATACCTATCACCGGGCTTTGAATCATCCTGCCAAAATCCACCGGGCGGACTAAGATTAGCCTGGTATGTAGCAGTTGCTATCAGTATAGCCACCACAAGTATCACACTGCGACTGTCATTACTGCTTAGAGATCTCTGCCTAGTCTTGCTCAGATTGGTTAGCCCAAAGAGACTATTCTGTTTCTCTATAAATGATGGTTTCTTGCTTAAATATCTCGCGAGAGTTGTAGTGGACTGAGAGGACTTGTGAGTTTGGAGTATGTCCTTCGCAGTTTTATCATTCAAATTCTTCGCATTTACTTTCACGGTTCCACGTAGCAACTTCATGACCTGCAAAATCAAGCACATATAAAACCCAAGAAACAGTCGAAGAAAGCAAAGTCCGAGATGTTATGAACCCCCCCAAGCAGAGTACCAGAGTAATAATGATTCTAGAGCACGATGAGATCTTAACTATTTTCATGGACCAACAACAGTTCGGGAAAACAGTAACTAAAAAACTCAGGAGAAACGTCTACCTCAGTTTGATTTGTGGATGCAGCAATATGCAAGACTGTGTTACCATCTTCATCCTTCCAGTCCAAGACTTCCTCCCTGTTTGCTCTCTTAATCCATCCCAATAGAACCTTAAATGTCTCAAACTGGTGATTCTTCACGGCAATGTGCACTGCCGTCTCACACTTAATCGTCAAATCTTCTATCGAAGAAGGATAAGAACACAAGAACTCACTCAACAAGTCTGAGTCACCTATTCGAGCCACATGATGCAAAGGAGTAATCCTGCCTCTCCCTTTGATGCTAACTAAGCTGCTGTCAATTGCTAGAAGCCCTCTCACCGTTCGAAGATTGTTGTAATGCAGGGCTAAATGCATGGGGCTGAAACCTGACACGTTTAGCTTCAGAGCAAGTGACGGCTTAAGGGTCACTAGTTCCATGGCGAAGTGAGTTTTCCCCTTTTCGGCTGCAATGTGTAGTGGCGTCTCACAAAAAGGCGGATTATCAAAACGTCCTAGAATAGTTGGATCTTCTGCAATCAACTCGTAGAGTCTCTTGATATCCCAATCTTCAGCCGCCTTCTTGAGTTTCTCACAAATATTCTCTGGTACTCTAGTGACATCTTCCACAACAATCGACATAACTTCACTAGTTGCCGAGGCCTCGGCTTCTGCGTAAAAGACGGGCTTTAAGTAAAAACTCAAAGTCTACAGTCAACTACCAAACTACCTTGCATATGAAGACTGTGTTTAGTTCCTGACCGACCTCTCATTTTCCAAACCAATAACTTTTGATTATTCTTCTTCCTGGTCCACAAAAGTTCATACAACAATTACCATATGGCAATAACATGGCATTTAGATAGGTTCCTACTAACTTTTTCAAAAGGACAATTGGCTTGCATTTTAATTTAAGCATAAAGTAAAAATCAAATCTTTCTTTTTTCTTTCATGTTTGCAATGAGGCATTTACTTAAGCAGATAGCTAAACAACAAGATCATGGCTTCTAGTGAAAAGTAAGTTTCTTTTCCAAAGAACTCTTCTTGATCCCATCATCAAACTTCCCACCAAGACCAAGTTATATAGATCATTGATCACAACAGATTCTGGTTCACATAGTCTTTCCAAGGGCAGCATACCTGAAAAAACCGAACAACATCTTAGATAATACGGTCGCAGTATCTTACCATTGAGGAACAAAAGGAACCATCCATATGACATCACCAGCCTGAACCGGATACCTATTTAAACAGAAGATCACATTAAAGTTGTAAACACTTCTTCTATCTTGTGGAATGTAGCTGAGTAATACAATTTAACATAAGGATACAAACTCATCTTACATAAGGTTGAATAGAACTTTTCCACAAACATATACTTGACAACTAACTTAAACACTGAAGTCACAGGGACAATATCCCGAAGCAGAGCTGATACCAGACTTAAAATGCTTTTGGATGCTTCGCGTTTCATCACGATAGCTCACGAGGTAAGCTCATGAGATGAGATATTGACAAGTCGCTTGCATTTTAACATAAAGTAAAAATTAAACACAGTTCCTCCAGATGAAAGGAATCGCAGTAGCTGAAAAGAGATAATACATTTGAGATTAGTTTTCTTCATACAACTACGACTCAAGTATCTAGTGCTGATAACGGACATGTAAGCTTTTATTTAAGACATATAGCTTAACAACAAGATTCTGGCTTTTAGTGCAAAGAACCTTCCTCTTAAAAAGAAGTCTTCTTGACTCCAGCAAACTTCCCACCAAGTCATATAAGATCATCGATCATAACGGATTCCGATTCACATCTTTGTACAACAAATAGCGAGACCTAGTTTTTCCGAGTGCAGCATACCTGAAACAACGAACATTGCCTTAGAAAATATGGTCACGTGATCTTTCAGGTTATCAAGACACTTTCACAGAGAAAGTTCAATTTTTTTGCAGAAGCATGAAAATTTCTAGAAAAAGTGTAGAGATTCAAGTTATGGGCAGTTTCTTACCATTGAGGAACAAAAGGAGCCATCCATATGACATCACCAGCCTGAACTGGATACCTATTCAAAGAGAAGATTACACTGAAGTCATAAACACTTCTTATATGGTGTGGAATGTTGCTGTGGATGCAGTTTTAGGTTGGCAAAATGCTTCAGGTTACACTACATGATCAGTGCAGAAAACTAATGTTCTTTGTTGTGCATGTTTGCGTGCGGAAGTACTCTACTTTCGATTTATCAGCACTTAAATTCTGAGCATAGACTCGTGTACCAGTTATCGCCCAAGCGATAAATGCCTTGGCCCTCCAGAAGCAACAAACCATGTTGGTTATAATGAACTTCCTGTTAACATTTGCAGAATAAGTTGAGAATACGAGCGACAGATGGTATCAAGATTCCTTTGGTAATAAAGCTAAACAATTTTGCACCTTAACATTTAGATACTCTCCGGGCTGAAAATCCATAATCTGCAGATGACAGAAACAACAGCAATTAAGCTTTACAGGTTACAAGAAGTGAAAGGATTCATTAGATAAAACGAAGAGCTTACATGGATATTGAAGTCATAAGCAAGGGACACTGGAAGAAGTTTCCGCAACTCAAAAACCTGTCAAAATAACAAAATGGATTTTCAGACATGACTACGTTAGGATCAAGAACTTGAATTACACAATGTAAACCGGAAGATTTTTAGATGTATTCTGAGAAGAGTGGAGAAATTTTGCACGCTTACTTCACCAGGAGTCTCAAGGAGTGGTTGCTTGTCTGTGGAGCCAATGATAGGCTCTGTAGTGTGACTTCCTAGATGTTCATACCTAGAGATGTGGCAGCATAGGATGAGTTTTTAAGTTATAAACAGCATAGAAAACCAGGAATTTACTAGTCATATTAAGGGGAAGGAGAAGAACCTCCGCTCGAAGACAACAAGTGTTGCAGACTCAACGCAGTCCAAGGAATGATAAAAGTTTGGAGGAAGGTATGCATATGAATCGACCTAAAGGATTAATGGAACCAGCCGAAAATGAAGAAACTAATGGAGATATTTTGCAACCAGTAAACATCAAAGCTGTGTACAAAATAGATGTTACCAGAAGAAACTTCTGTAAATTATTCTTTACACAACTCATACCTTCAACTTTGTTGAAGAGCTGGATGTGTTAGTGAGAGTCACAGCTCCCTCGACTACGAATACAAGACTTAAGAAGATTGAATATATTGAAAGGAGTTAGTAAGCAGAATGAAGAGCATAAGCTAAAGAGAGAGAGAGAGAGAGAGAGAGAGAGAGAGTTCATATAAGTAACAATACCGCTCTATATCTTGTGGAGGTAAACCTGAACTTGACATTTCTGCAAGAGACAATAAAATCAGCTAGATGATGACCACATTCTAAGTGTAGATCATATAACACTGCAAATCCATAAAGCCTAAATCACTAGACCCGTTCCACAAAAGCAAAAAATAGCAAATGTTATAATAATAACGAGATTGGTGTATCGACGCCCACTCATGGACATGAAGCTAATTCACATAAGATGACATTCAAATTTAAGAGAATTATTTTATTGTGGTGATGAGTAATCCAAAGAACTTGATGTTCAGCACTTGTGAGAAGATATTGATTTCAGACCTTTCATTTTCGCAAAGTACATGACAAAATGGGAACCCACTGCCGGTGTGATCAAATACGCCCCTAATGTGTTTGTCCTGTAAAGTTGAGCAACAAATAAGTGCAAGAACCTCCCGAATTTTGTCGCAACGAAATTAAGAGAAGTAAGTAAATCAAAAGAGTGTTATGTACCAGTCAGGTAAAGGGCTGTAAACATGACTTTCTGGTGTTATCAACGCATGATCTTGTTTGTATACACTCCGTGTGAAACCAGGCAAGTCTACAAAACAACACATTCAGAAACTTTCTGCTTAGAAAAACTTATGAAGATCCAAATGCAGGACGCCCAATTTCCAAAGTTTATCAGAAAACTCATCTAAATATACTACTATTAGAAAGAGATCAAACTGTATCCAAAGAACTAAACTTGAATGCTTCCATGGCTTATACTGTCAGTAACTACTAATTGATCAAAAGTTAAGAGCTTTATTGCGAGACAAGAACAGAAACCCTCTTAGATCATAAGCACTAATCCAAGTAAAATCCTAACTTTTCAACAACTCATAATCTCTAACAAGACATCATAATCAACCCTACGAGTACGATGACGAAGAAAGAAAAAAAAGCTACGATTTTTGTAAGAAAACATTTGAAACCTTGGAGATGAGAAGGAGAGAGCGTTGGATTCGTGACTTTCCAGTAAATGGGTTTCGATTTCTCATCCGATTCATCGATCGAAGAAGGCGCTGAACAAAACCCATCATCGCTTTTCGAAGCTTTAACAATACCTTGAAGAAAGTCTTGATTAGTTTCACTGTACACACAAAACACTTAAGAAGAAACTAAGATTCTTAAACTTACTGATAACGATGATGAAGATGATTAAGAACCGAAGTGAACTCATTTTTTAGCTGAGGATTAATGGAAACGATTCAGGTTCAATGCTCTAACTTCATTCATCTAAAAACTCTGAAGAAAACAGAACACGACAGATGATTCTCTGTAGTGGCCAGTGAGATGTTTTTGTTTGGTAGTAGCCTCATAAAAAACCGGTTTTACTTCGGTTTATCAAAATCAATCAAAATCAAAAACCGAATTAAATTCCGGTTTACGGTCCAGAGAAAACCGAAAACTATTGGGCCTGTCGTGTGAACTTATTGGGCCCAATAGGAAAAAGCCCGATTCGATCCAGTTCGTCGTTATCGTTTCGGCGACTCTCTCTCTCTCTCTTTCTCTTTCTCTCTGCAACGAAGAAGAAAAAATGGAGGTAGCAGCAGCGACTGCGACAAGCTTCACAACGATTCGAGCTCGTACCTCAGCGATAATCCCTTCTTCTACACGTAACCTGAGATCTAAAGTGAGATGTTCTTCATCTTCTTCTATCAGAGCTGCTTCTCTCTCGAATGGATTTCTCTCACCGTATACCGGAGGAAGCATCTCTAGTGATTTCTCCGGCGTTAAGCTTCGTTCGGAATCGCTTAACCCGTTGAATTTTTCTAGTTCCAAGCCTAAGCGTGGAGTTGTCACTATGGTATTCGCATCGTTTCTCGATTAAGATAGCTCTGTACACTGTTAGGATTCTGAGTTTGAAATTTTCGTGGATTTAGCTGTGATTTACGTTGATGTGGTAGTAGTTCATTTCTGAAAATTGTATTCTTCGACCAACTTTTAACGGTTGTTCCTTAGCTTTGAACTGGTGAATCAATGGATTAGTGACACTACGGTGAGAAATATGCTCATTGATTTGAGTTTTGTGATGATTGAAGGGAGATGATACATGTTTATCGAGAGGGTTGAGTATGATTTGAAGCTTGGACATTGTACTTTAGGCTATGTGATTGCCTGATGAAGAAGAAGTTGAGTATTTTGTTACTTATTAGGAGGTTTTACTTCACTGTATTTGCCGCTTACACGTTCCTCAGTTTCTCTGATTATGATTATGGATCCCCTGGCTGTCATAGGGAATTTGGAGGATGCTATATTCTTGACCTATATTAGTTGAACAGAGATTTATTCTGTTGAAATTCACTTTGGTTAGCCTTTGCTTTTCCTATGGTTCTTATCTGTATGCACATGTGCTTTGCTCTTATCGACAGGTTATACCTTTTTCTAAGGGAAGTGCACACGAACAACCTCCTCCTGATTTGGCATCATATTTGTTCAAAAACCGAATTGTCTATCTGGGAATGTCTCTTGTACCTTCAGTCACTGAGTTGATACTCGCGGAGTTTCTTTACCTTCAGTATGAAGACGAGGAAAAACCTATCTACCTCTACATAAACTCTACAGGGACAACCAAGGTAGGCTTCCTTTGGAGAGTCTACTATCTTTGAGATTGCATGCTGAATAGTGAACTTGAAACTGTGATTTGTTTGAATATATGACTAGAGTTCTGTAAATTATTGCTAATCCTTCAAAATGTTTAAATATGATTATTTTCTCCCATTTTCAGGGTGGTGAAAAGTTGGGCTATGATACTGAGGCTTTTGCAATTTATGATGTCATGGGGTTATTGATCTTTATCCTTTTTGTTCTACTTACTTCTTTTTCTTGCTTTTTCCCTTAATAGTATCAGTGACTAGACTGGAATCCTAAAATTGCTTTCCTGGGTATTAAGAAAATGGTTTCGGAGACAATTTTTTCATATCAAGCTTTTCGTGACTGGTTATATTGGTCAGAGCAACCAGTTATCCAAGCAATAATTAACTCTTAGTCTCTTACCTTATCTGTAACTTCAGGTATGTCAAACCTCCAATCTTTACTCTTTGTGTCGGGAATGCTTGGGGTGAAGCTGCTTTGCTTCTGACTGCTGGTGCAAAAGGGAACCGTTCTGCATTGCCTTCATCAACTATTATGATAAAGCAGGTTCTTTCTGATCATTCTTTTAGATATTAGGCGGTGTCGTTTTCCCCTCCTAGAAGATATTTGATGTCTTTTTTCGTAGAAAACTTAAGGCTTATAAGCCTGTGCATGCATCTGGTACTCATTCAGATATTTTCTCCTGTATGATAACTTTGTAGCCCATTGCTCGGTTTCAAGGCCAAGCAACCGATGTTGAGATTGCAAGGCAAGAAATCAAGCACATAAAGACAGAAATGGTGAGAAGATTTACTTTATATGAACTCACATAGTAGAGAATCATGTGTTGACCCTTTTGATGTACAGAAAATATCTTAGTTTCATCATTCAGCTATGTGCAGTTATGTGTCTTGTAAGGCGGATAGATAAATATATGTAACATGCAGTGGCAGTGCAATAATTAGATGCTTTGGGACAGCTTGATATACATTAATTAGCCATCGATAGTACGCTTGCTAGCATTCTCTTTGCTTTTATCTTCAACTTAAGGGATCTGATAACATTACACGTATATTTTGTTCTCGTAATATTGTTCTTCAGGTCAAGCTGTTTTCAAAGCATACTGGTAAAACCCCTGAGCAGATTGAGACTGACATGAAACGCCCAAAATACTTCAGTCCTAGTGAGGCTGTTGAATACGGGATCATTGATAAGGTACGATAAATGACAGAAAATCTGTAAAACATATAAGTGATTCTGTTTTCAGTCTAGACAGAATGGTATAATCTTGAATTATTCTCTCACTTTAATCTGTTTGCAGGTGGTTTACAATGAAAGGAGCGGTCAAGACAGAGGAGTTGTGTCCGACCTTAAAAAGGCCCAACTCATTTAAATGACAGAATTTTCTTCGGTAAAAAGCTAAAACTTATTCACTATCATTCTGCATATGATGATGAAATTGCTTTTCAAACTTTAATCTCCTACAATTACTTAAAGCATAAAATTCACGGGGGGCATATTCTAGAACCATGAAGTACTTTCATGCTGTCAATCGTGGACCAATTATTCCAATAGCTAGGATCATTTACTAACAAAGAGGAACACCTGTAAAAGCTCACACACTTACTTCACTCCAAAAATGGTTCATGATAATTACTTTAGCATTCTAGCAATAGCCTTTATCACGAAAACACGGGGACATAACAATGTAAGTGCATGTAGTGGCCTCGTGTCTTGTAGTTTTGCCTTCCCCTTTAGCTCAAATAGTTACTTCCCATTTTTCTCTTTTGCTTTCTTAGGACCCATCTTTTGTTTTAGTGGTATCGTTTTCAATGCCCATTATAACAAACTTCACTATTGATAGAGACACTAGAACTCATATCATTTGTCGTCTAAAAAGGAAATGTTAATCTACCTTCTTTAATCATTTGCATATTACCACCTTGCATTTCTTGGTGAGAAGCAATTGTAATTCGAATATTCTACTTGTAATTCTATTAGCTTCTTCTTCGATATGACATTACCATTTTGCTGTGATTTTTTTTTCAGCCTGGGGATTTGACCGCGGATTTGAAGGGGGGAATTGGTGGAACCGTTCACCGGGCACAAAAAAAGAAGAAGTAAATCTCGAAAACATGTTAAAAATGGTTATTGCAGTGTTGCAATTTTAGGTTTATTTGAACAGAAACAAACCCATATGTTTAGGCTACTTTGTGAATGCCTAGAAAACAATATTGGTTTATCGTCTTCATATGTGTTTTTGAATTTTAAAAATGAATCAAAATCATTGGCTCACTCCTTATGCTTATGTTCGTAAGTATGAGTAATGTGTGTGCGAATTGGATAGATGGAGAGAGAGGTTAATGAGCAGTGACATAACTCTAAAAATCCTCCGCCTAACCGATTACTTCTCCACATATCTCTTTGCAGTGGACGTGGCCGTCCAATTAGTTTCCACATTATTTGCAAAACGAATTAACTTGACCGATTTTATTTTTAACTGAAATTGATATGTAAAATCGGACAAAATTCAATAATACTCACTAAAATTGTATAAACTAGTTAGCTTTTGTTAGTAATATGTCAAATGTTTATAAATCAAAAGTCATACGTTTATTATGTATTCATAAAACAAAATAAAATTGAAAAATTCGATAATTATCCAGAAATCGCTCTTTGATTAATCTCCGATTTTTGAAATAGGCGTTAGTTTCGTTCCCACAGTTTGGCTAGCTTAGCAAGTACATTGGATAAAACTAAAACTCACCAACCCCATTATCTCCAACACCTTGTCACTAACACTACTCTCCCTCCTTGTGTACAATAAAACATTGACATTTAGTTTGAACCATGTCTTAAGTGAATCGAACAAAATCAAAAAAATTTAAGTCAATTTTAAACAAAAATCCGTGAGAGTTGGAATATCAACTTTATGGGATGTTAGTGCTAGTTGGAATTTTATAAATTGTTACAACCTTTAGATTATATGACAAAAGAGATATATATCTAGGAAGGTAGGCGACTAAAAATATCATTCAATGGATTACAACCAAACCAACAAACAAAAAGGGTTTTAATGAAATCTTTTTTTAAATTTTCCTCTTAATACTACTAGACTTATAGTATCCTTTTTGTCTTTTGCTTTCTCCTACTTTTAATCTCTTACTTACACTCTAACAACAATTATTTTTATTCAAATAAAAACCAAGAGAGGCTGCTGCTAATATATATATCTATTTAATCTGTGCAGAAGGCCTCTCTAGTATTTTATACAACTTACAAAAAAAAGGAAAGATTCATGGTTTCAGAGCAAGCAAAAGCGGTCTCCCAGTTACTCATCTTCTATTTGCTGACGACTCGTTATTATTTTGTAAAGCAGAGGCTGAAGAATGTGCTGAGATATCTAAAGCTCTGAAGTGTTATGGTAGCATATCTGGTCAGTATGTCAACTTCTCAAAATCCTCTCTAATTTTTGCCAAGAAAACTCCCTTGGAACTACAAGAGAAGGTAAAATCTATAATATCCATTGATAAAATTGGAGGAGAAGGAAGGTATCTAGGTCTCCCAGAATTAATAGGAAAAAATACTACAGAGATCTTTAATTATATTAGGAGGATGATTGAAGATAGAATAGATAACTGGTCAACTAAATTGCTCACACCAGCTGGGAAAGATGTGCTAATCAAATCTGTTGTTACAGCGATTCCTAACTACGCCATGCAGTGTTTTATTATGCCAAAAAAGCTGATAAGGAAAATTACACAGGTTATTCGTAACTTCTGGTGGTCATCTATTAAAGATAAACTTAAACTGCCATGGATTGCTTGGGAAACAATTACCAGAAATAAGGAGAATGGGGGTCTAGGAATTAGAAATTTCATGCACTTCAATAAGGCTCTTATTGCAAAACAAGTTTGGAGAATTATGAAGTATCCATGTTCCTTAATGGCAAGAATCTATAAAGCTAAATACTTTAATAAAACTGATATTCTTAATGCAGATTTGGGAAGAAAATCATCCTTTGCATAGAAAGGAATTCATGAAGGAGCCAAGTTGATTAAATCTGGTGCAAGAAAAACCATAGGTAATGGTACAACAGTGGATGTGTGGAAAGATAATTGGCTCCCCTGTACACCTCCGAGACCTCCAAAACCGAAAGAGGGAGTGATTCCTTCCAATTTAAAAGTCTCTGATCTTTTCATAGAAGGAACAAGTTTGTGGGATGAATTGAAGTTGTCCCAACTCTTTACTGCAGATGATGTTCTTGAAATCAAGAGAATCAGGCCAAGTATAGTGTCTGGTGAGGATGACTTTGAATGGACATACACAAGAAGTGGCTTTTATGAAGTGAAGTCAGACTATCACTTGACTCTCTCTGGAGCACCTCAAGCCAATCAACAAAATATTCAATTCAAGAAGATATGGAAACTGCCAGTTAAACCAAAGATCAAGATGTTCTGGTGGAGAGCCTCACATAGGGGTATACCAGTAGGTGAAGCCTTTTATAGAAGGGGATTTAAGGTGGATGCTACCTGTCAGTTATGTGGTGAAGAAATGGAAACAACTCAGCACTTGTTATTCAAATGTAGAGTGTCAAAAGAAATTTGGAAGCTGAGCCCCATAACCAATTGGTCAGGTAATTCTGATGATCCCTTTGCTGAAAATGATTTTTACCAGAACATCAACTGGGTCCTGAACTCTACAGAAAGGATAGATAATCAGGAAGTAAACATACCAGCGTATCTTGGTTGGCATATTTGGAAAATGAGGAACTTACTAATTTTTGAAAACAAAATGTTATTCATTCCTGAGGTTATAGGTAGAGCTTTGTTAGAATTAAAAGAATACTCAGAAGCTAATAGGAGAGAAGCTGAAGCTGTGGACCAGCCGGTTAATTTGATCACAGGATCAGATAAACACTTAGATACCTTCAGTGAAGCTTTACATAGCACATGCTTTGTAGATGCTTCATGGGTATCTAAAACAGAGAAGGCAGGTATAAGTTGGCTTTTGATCTCTCTAGAAGGCAAACCTATGGTGCAAGGAAGTGTTGCAATCAATCCCATTGAAAGCTTCTTAGCTGCTGAGGCTTATGCTTTAAGAGAAGCCATCTTGAAAATGAGGCAATTAGGTTACAATAACATTACATTCTGTGGAGACAACCTATCTATCTACTCACTTTTGCAGGTAAGAAACAACTCAATGAAGCATCGACCATATGGCTTATGTGGAGTATCAAACTACATTACAAATATATTGAAGCTATCAGAACATCCATAGGAGTATAAGTTTAAATACATTCCTAGAAGCTGGAACAGTCATATGGATGGAAAAGCCAAAGAAGCAAGGAGAATGAGCTTGGATTATAAAATAGTCTGGTTGTAAACTTTCATAACCCCTTTGCTAAAGATGTAATAACGTGCTGATTTAGTTTTCTAATCTCTGTTATAATAGTCTCTTTAGCAAGATTCTATTATCTTCCTTGCAGTATTTGTTTGTCTTGTAAATTGAATGTTTGTATCTGGAACGTTTGTAAACTTTAGTTGGTTTTCAATATCAATGAAATCTTTGTCGACAAAAAAAAAAAAATATATATATATATATATATATATGTATGTATGTATTCCTACTACACAATGCGTTCCTCTTATTGACATCACTAAAACTAATATTTGCATATTAAAGAAAAATGTTACTTACGTGGTGCGCTTATCTTAATGTGAACATCGAAGATAAACATACATTGCATGAAATATTTAACTCAAAATTTATTGAATTATGGAAGAAAAAAATGTGTATGTGTTTTTCTTTCCACATTTTATTAGCAAATATGTTTTTCTTTTCTTTTGTTTTACGTTCGAATCTCAAGGTCGGCCCTGTCTATATGTCGAGAGTTTAAATGCGTTTGAAGGAGAATTATATATATTAGATGATCCTAATAAGAAAACATGCTATTGAGGAAACTCTTTTGCCATAGTGACCAAAACTGGTTATATATTGTTTGTCCAAATATTGGTTTACAACGTGCAAAGTCATGTATATATCTATTAAATTTTAAATTGTTGGTTCAAAACTCGTGTGCCACTAATCCTCCAAGACGGGATCAGATCATGTAAGATCTACGTCTTTTATGTAGTAGTGAAAATCAATGAAGAGATTGTGATTCCAAAAAGTAGCACGCTTGGGAATATTCAATTAAGTTCACTCTTTTCATTACACCAAACAAATCGCAAATCAGTCTATTAGGTGTCATAAACTTCTCGTTTTGGAGGCACGACCTAACACTTCTACAAGTTTGATATAGCTTTTTGCCAAGTGGAAAGAAAAAATATAACAATAACGATCTTTATTTTATAATAAGCACTAACTTCAACTATAAATACCCTCTTAAGCTTCATCTTTATCTTCACATATCTTTTATAATATCTATTTTCTCAAATCACTTGTATAAACAAAAGGTTATAATTATAATCTTACAATAAGTTATATAATAGATAGCAAATATGAAGCAATCTCATGTTTTGCTTCTTCTACTTGTTCAAGTCATTGTCCTTTTGCCTCACCTTTGTTTGTCTGATGATTATGTTAGCTCAAGAGTTACTTACTATGGGAGCCCTGAATGCAAAGGGAATCCTCGTACGTATTTCAAATGTTTTTATTATAAATTTTGTACCCTAATAATTTTATTTTTTTAGTATTTTAAAGCATTATTGATAAAATGCTACATCAATAAGAATATCTCATCATAATCAAGTTTCACTTATTACTTTATGTATTGTCCATGTACTAAGTTCTTGCTATATATTTCCAAATTATTCATTAACTTTAGTAACAAGATGTTTATTTTAATAACTCGTTGATAAAATGCCTAAGAACTTTCTAAAATAAAAAGTTAATGACAAGTGAAATGAGCTTATCCACTCGTTGCAATTGGTTTTGAGTTAAAAATTCATGTAACTTAACAAAGACGTTATTGACGAGAAAAGAATAACGAAATTATTATTGATTGATTGATTATGCAGGAGGAGCATGTGGGTATGGAGAATTTGGAAGAGATGTCAATAATGGTGAAGTGAGTGGTGTTTCATCGCGACTATGGAACAATGGAACTGGTTGTGGTGCTTGTTATCAGGTTTCTTCTATATATCAATCTCATTTTTAAATATTTCAATCAACATGACCGACTCTGAAAATCATATATTTAATTAAAGCCGTTATCGAGAGAGAAAAAATGGACTGGTTTTGTAGATGTTTTTTTTTAAAATGGACTATTTTTTCTATAAAATGGAGAGTCGTAAGCGCATGCTTGCCTTTGTTTGGCCTCATGGGTGTCTCTGTTCATCGTAACAACATTATCCTATATATATAGACTATATATATCATTTGTATTCGATGATCATTTATTTCGAGTGATTACTATTAAAATCTGAAATCTCATGTTATTCAAAAAATAAGGTACTAATTATATAAACAGGTGAGATGCAAGATACCACCACATTGCAACGATGAAGGAGTATACGTAGTGGCTACGGACTATGGAGAAGGAGATGGTACGGACTTCATCCTCACCCCTAAGGCTTACGGTCGTATGGCCCGACCCGGCACAGAGGATCAACTCTACTCCTTCGGTGTGGTCGATGTCGAGTACCAGAGAGTTCCTTGTCGGTACGGAGGATACAATCTAGTGTATAAGGTCCATGAGAAAAGCTATAATCCTCATTATCTTGCCATCTTCATCTTGTATGTTGGTGGTGTCAATGACATCCTCGCCGTTGAAGTTTGGCAGGTAATTAAATTCATCAAAAGATGTTAGCAAACAAAAAGTATTTATAAGGAAATTTTGTGATTATTTAGTAAAAATATTTTATCAAATTGGTGGTTAGTGCATGGTGACGTAAAATCTATACACCACAAGAAAACAGTACAGTTCGTAACCATTTATAAAGGATTTAACTCCGCCCAATTAATACATCATCAATTCTTAATTTCTATAAATGGAGTCAGAGACATGTTTAATGTTTTACAATGTATCATATGATTCATACTAAAAATTATTGTTGTAATTAGATAAAAAAAAGATTTGAAAGTAAATTTGAACATTAGTAATATAATATTTTTGTGTTATTTTGTATGTATTCTTAAGGAGGATTGCAAAGAGTGGCGACGTATGAGAAGAGTGTTTGGAGCGGTTCACGATTTGGAGAATCCACCAAGAGGCACTCTTTCTTTGAGGTTTTTAGTATATGGAAGCTCTGGGATCAACTGGGTCCAATCGCCGGACGCTCTTCCGGCAGATTGGACCGCCGGAGCGACCTACAACTCCAACATTCAACTTACTTAGTTTGTTCCATTTTCATCTCTCTCTAATAGTGTGTTTAAATGTAATGGCTCTATATGTTTTAAATAATGCCTTATAGAACAATGCTAATGATATATAACTTTAGCTAATAGGTTCATATAGTTATGTGTTGTGTCTCATTATAAAGATTGTAATGATTTGCAAGCTTTCAATTTTAAGAAAAAAATAATCAATGGTTATAAAAAAATTTGTGTCTTTTCACATTTTGGTCTAGGATTGGACATTCGGATTTTCAGATCAGATCGGATAATTCGAGTCACCGATAAGGATGTACATGAACCGAATTGGACCTGACTGGATTTCAAATCGATTCGGATCTATTCGAGTTCAAGTTGACTTGTGAATTTTTTAGATGATCTGAAATGGACTAGAAACGTAAATACAACACCAAATTATTCCAAAAAATTTGAATTATCTAAAAAACTGAAATATCTGAACCAAATAAATGAATTGCTCGAAAAAATTAATAAAATAATAGAAAATTATTTTTTATAAAATTATAAAAATGTTATTTTTCGATTTTTCGGATACCCGTAATTTTGGTTCTGATTCGATTCGGTTCGGATTTTTCAGCTCTATATAACTAGAAGCCGTTTGGAATTTTACTAGCGATCCGTTCGGTTCAGATCCGGATTGATTATCGGGTTTCCGATTATTTGCCCATCTATTCTGGTCAGTGAAGCAAATATATAGTTCTAGAGTTTTTTAGTTATGACGAATGGGCTTGATTGTTCAACAAAGATAGGCCCATTAGTAGTCGTAAGGCCCATTAAATTTTATTTACAACCAAGAAACGACGTCGTATTTACAAAATAGAAGGCAAACACAGTTTCTTCTTCTTTAGCATCATCCTCTTCGCAGCCTTCTCCGATTCTTCGAGCTGGGTAGGACTCTGAAGTTATTCGAGGCCACTGAAGAAACCTTAAAAATCCATCGATTAAAGCGTTCTTCTTGAGTCCAGATTTTGAATTCGGATTCATGAGGAGATGCTTTGATTATCTAGTTTCGTCGAGTTGATCGCTGTGAAGGCAAAAACTCCAAATCAGTGAAGTCACACAGTCTAATACACTCTTTGAGTAGAACCACCATCGTCAAAAGATGCCACAGGTTAAGATCATTGCGAAGAATTTTATGGACATGGTGGCGTCTCTTCCCGCCATCAAGCTCGATAAACTCTACAACAATGTCTTCATCTGCGAAGCCATTCTCAGGTTGATTTACGATTTTGATAATGAGATATGATCGCTTTCGTAGAATTTCGATTGATGATCTTATACATTCTTGAGATGTTATTCAGGTCTTTGCCACCTCTCGCCAAGAAATATGTATTGCAGATGTTGTACATTGAAGTTCCTGTAGCTGCCACTATGATGGAGGAGTGGGTGCTTGCAGATGGCTTCTCTAAGCATAGAGTTGCTATCGATCGACTTATTCAATTAAGGATTTTCTCGGAAACTGTAGATAGGTAATGCCAATTCTTATCATTGTTAGTCTTATTCACTGGTTAAGTAGTTAGTTCAGTACTTCAGTCTAGCCAGTGTGGAGGAATCTTTTTAGTTTCGGATGTTGTTTTGAAGTCGGTTTTTATTAGAGAGTGATGTTTATGTTCTCTCGACGATGGAAATTAACTATCCGGTCTTCATCGTATAGTTAGTTCAATGTGGCTAGATTATAGTTCCAATTCTTTTTCCTAGAATAATTTAGGCTGCTCTTCCTGTTTTTTTATCTTTCAGGAAAAGGGTAACCAGTTACAGCCTAAATCCTACATTTCAGAAAAATCTTCGGAAACATATAATATCCGGGTAAAGAGATCTTTACGATGGTTGTACAGTCCTCTTTTTGTTTGTCTCTAAGTTTTTGGGAAAGATACTGATGACTCAAAACTGGATTTTGCAGTGGAGTTTTACCTAGAGAGTCGATGAACGCTAACAATGCTATTAAACTTCCGAGTCTAGAAGAACTCGAAACCTATGCATTTCAGCAATGGGAGGTCTGTAGTTTCTAATTGCATGCTGATAATACTAGTAAGATGGAAGTAGTTTGTAAAAGAAATATCTTTCAGCATGTATGTGGTTAGTATATAATGACCTGTGCTTATGTCTCTCAGTGTTTCTTGCTACAACTTATAAATTCGAGTCAAGGTGAGAAGCTAACCGGTATTAGCCCATCAATGATGAAAATCTTTCAGCGAGGTTTATTGAGTCAGAGGTAATCTTGTTATACAGTCTATAGATGCATATAGCCTCCCTTATTTAATACAGTTCATGTGATATTACAGAGACAAAGATGGTCCGAGACTGACAGAGAGTGGCTTTCAGTTTTTGGTATGCAAAACGTGAGTTACGAATCTCTGATTACATGTATCCATGTGAGTAACCTTATTGACCCTAATTTGCAGCTGATGGATACAAATTCCCAGCTCTGGTATATTATCCGAGAATACATATCAAATGCCGAGGTATATCAGCTCTGGTTTGGTTAAGTTGGTATATCAGTTTCGATATATGAATGACTTAAGTGTCACTGTTGTTCAGGAGCGTGATGTAGACCCAGCAGACTTGATTTCGTTTCTGTTAGAGCTTAGTTTTCATGTTACTGGTGAGGTATAACAGAACTTTACATAGTCAATTCAAGCGTTCTTATTCTTTTTGTACACTTTTCTTGATTTAGCTGGAAGCTTGTTAATTATTTCGTTGAGCTCAAACATTCTTGTGAACATCGCAGGCGTATAACTTAAATACCTTGACAGATGTTCAAAGAAATACACTCAAGGACCTTGCAGACTTGGGGTTAGTCAAGCTTCAACAGGTTTATATCGTTTTTGATATCATTTTCATTACCAAAAGAAGATAAACTTTGCAAAAGTTAAAGTTATAGGGATTATAGAGGTATATCATATGCTAAACCGGTCTTTATAATTATTACAGGGAAGGAAAGACAGTTGGTTTATTCCTACTAAACTGGCTACAAATCTATCAGTCAGTCTGGCAGATTCATCAGTCCGAAAAGAGGTCACACCTTTTGATTCCTCCTCTTGTTGCATTTCTACATACTACCAACAAATTTCTTGATTTTGCGTATTGTTGTTGTTTGTTATTCCTCATCAGGGATACGTTATGATGGAAACAAACTTCAGGTTGTATGCTTACTCAACATCTAAGTTACAGTGTGAAATTTTACGTCTGTTTGCGAGGTAAAACCTCCTGAACATCGATATGAAACTCTACTCTCTTGAAAATTGAAATCCTTTAGGTCTAAAGGAGTATCTGCTCTAACTTTGCAGGATAGAATACCAACTTCCAAACCTTATTGCTGCTGCAATTACAAAGGAAAGTTTGTACAATGCATTTGACAACGGCATCACATCAGACCAGGTGCAGTGGACTTCGTTTGGAGAACATTTTGAAGGATCCAATAAATGATTTTATGGTTAAACTTGACCATTCTCATACTACTATCCATGAGATAGTGATCAAATTGTTGATGCCTCTCTTAAAAGTTTCTGAATATTCTTCTTTCCCCTTTCTTTTTCGGGATTGCAGATTATAACTTTCCTCCAGCAGAATTCCCATCCGCGATGTGCCGATCGAGTCCCATCTATTCCAGAAAATGTTACTGACCAGGTTCTGATCTAGTGTTCAGATTCAGATATATGAATACACGCACAGGATTGGTTTATAGCTTGAGAGAGTGTATATTACCAGTCTACCTCTGCTTCCCGATTCATCTAACAAATGGAAATGCATTATTGGCAGATAAGGCTTTGGGAGGCAGATCTGAAGAGAATTGAGATGACCCAGGCTCACTTCTACGATGAATTTCCTTCAAAGGTAACAAACCTAACTCCTTCCTTTTTTAAATCCGTTATCCTGGAACCAGTATCGTAAATCTAACAACCTGGAATTGTGTAAATTCATATCGGCAGGATGTCTTTGAAGCAGCTTGTGACTTTGCTCGAGAATGGAGAGGCCTTCTCTGGGAAGACTCTAAAAGAATGCGGCTTGTTGTGAAATCCGAGATTCACAATCAGATGCGTGAGTTTCTACACGCCCAAGGCAAGTAAGAAGAAGAAGTTCACAGTTTCATTCTTCTCCTGAGTTAAAACCGAGTCCCTGCTTTCGATACTTCAAAATATGTCATCAGAAGAATGAGAGAACAGTAGCGAATTGAAGTCGTATTACTCTGTTAGTTCCACATATTCCTTATCGACTCGCATCTTATCCTGGGAACACATGCTCGTACCACAAGCAATTGTCGTGCGGACTGCTTTAGTCCGGATTGACAAATGAGTTTATGGCAAACAGTTGATATCAATCTCAAGGAAACTTCAAATCTTTCCATTAGTGGTCACCAACACCTAGCTGTTGTTATGCTTTTGCTATACCGATCTTCGAGCATTTTTCATATCCAAAAGCATCGAAGGCTAAAACCTACTTCAAAATGTTCTCTGCTACTGATGCAAAGTCAAACTGGAAACAGCTTATATAGACAAAACTTCATCGTTTCGGGATAGTATAAACCAGGCCAACCTCTATAAGTTTTCGTCTGCTACACAGACCACAATCTCGGTCTTGTTTCTATTCCGGCAATTAAATTCCAAATTATTGTAATCCAACATATGCGAGACTCGAACCTCAGCTTGATCAACTAAGAGAATCTGAACCCTTGGGACGTCTTTAGTTTGCTTGAGCTTTTCCATTGGCTGCGGATTCTGAATCCTGGATCTTCTCTCCCTTGTTTGCCTCTACATTTGCATTTTCACGTGCCCTAGCAAGTTCTTCAATTTTTCGTATAGTTTCCTGCTGTGTTGCATTCATCATTGACCCCATTGTTTTCTTTTCTGATTCGAGCTGAGCCTCCATTATGGTACCAGCTTGCTTGTCTATCGGTTTGAAGTAGTCTTCAATCTGTGCCTCCTGTATTTGTAGAGAGATTCCAAGATGGATTCAGACTATGAGAATGGTGTAACTTATAGTTTATGTGAACATCTATGGTCAACAACCATCATTAAACCCGAAACAAACTGAGACTTGAAAATCACATAAGACAAAAAGTGGAGCAAAAGGGACGAACGATTTTTGACGTAAAAAACAGACTCTGGTTACTGCTTCGGCTAATTCGTTACAAAAACTGATGCAGTAAGAAACTCAAACAGCAATTCACTAAAGCGCTTTCACTTCTCAAATGCTTTGGAACTAAAATCAGTTGAAGGACACAATAGCTAAAACACTTTTTTCACCACGCTTAATCGCAGATATACTTTTGATTTTGAGCAAATGCAAAAATAATAGGAGTAAAGTAAATCATTTGCAAACTTTTGACACAAGAATGAAGAAAACAGACTAACCGTATTCTCAATCTGCTTATTCAAATTCTGCATCTCGTCAACCATACGGCGGACTTCAGATAATATAATCTGCTCTGGGAGTCTGTTTATCTCTGCTTTCCTTTGTTGGGCCTGCAAAACCAAAGGTTTGAATCAGACAAAAACGAAACCACAACCCAGCCGTTGCTAGAAGTCATAAGCATCGTTGACCAGATTAAAACCTACATCCGTATGATTTTCTTTCATCAGTCACTTCAAATGCACTCTCTTTACAGCTTATGACTTCTAACAATCTTGATGCTTATATACACGAAAAGTTCTTCAATTTCTCGTTAGAAAGGACTCTTCAGATTTATGCGATCAACTCAAGTCGAAAATCAAGAACATAAGGGTTTCATCATCTTATTCTTCTAGCTTCTAGCAAGGGTCATATGGTTAATGTCTAAAGACATGAAAGTATCTTCAATTTCTCATCCTCACAGTCAAGAACTTTAAGAGTTTCATCATCTTATTCTAACCATTCATCCAAATACACTAGTGAGACATGGTGAGGAGAAAGACGAAAGAGAAACCTGCTGGATTCGCTTTTCGAGTTGCAGCCTATAATTTCGGATTCTCCGTTCTTCATACCCAGAAAGTACTCTCACATAAAACATAGCTTTTCTCCCATATTCCAGCAATTTGTTCATCTTCACTGAACAAAAACTATCAATCAAATAATCATATTCGATCAAACACAAAACGAATAACTACACAAAAGATCTTAGCTACTAACAAACAAAACCACAGATCTCAACAATCACAAGCTTGAATCGAAGATTACGAAATGACGCAAAAAAAAAATCGAAGGTCCACGCCAAGTAAATCATATAGAATCGAAAATACAAGAGAGGAATTAAGCAACTAACTGGATCGACGGAAAAGTACTCGCCGAATCGGAAACGGCGAGAGATGGGATTATGCAAAAGGGAGAACTCAAAAAGACGTGGCTCTGCAAACACACAAGGTAACGACGAAGCTGCAACAACGAAGAACAAACAAAAGAAATAGGAGACACCGTAGAAATTCCGATCAATTACTAAGCAAGGAACTCCGGCTCCGGCGGCGAGATAACACTGATCTCGGCGCTTGACTTGAAGGAAGAAGGACATATCATATTCATATACCATTTGCTTCTATCTCGTTTTTATAATGGGCTCAAAACGGGCTTTTTAATTTGTAGTGGGCTTTTCTTAGCCCATACGCTATGAATAAAAACTATTTGAAACCTTTTTAAAATTTTAACATTTGTTAGAGCATTTTTGATAAAAATTATCTTGATGGGGATCTTAAGATTTTTTTTAATTAAAAATGTTATGGAGCCCACCAAAAAAAAAGAAATCAGATCTTAAATCTCTAATATAAGATACGTTTCTTAGGTTGTTGTTCCACTTTTCGCGGGTTTCACCGTTACGTGGCGACCCGCGATTGGTGGTTTTTTTAAAAAAAAATTTTTAAATCGCACCCAAAAAAAATAATAAAAAAATGAAAATAAAAAACCCCTAATGGATTTCTTTGATAAAGATGCTCTTATATAATGGAAGTAGACATTTGTTACAATGTAATTGCGGCGGTGTACAGACGTATAGCGGTTAGAGGATCGTCTTGTCTAGATTGCTTTTTTAGAACATTTGCAAAATTTATTCCACTTTGAGGTATGGGCATGTAGAACCCATTGCTTCTATCTCAATCCCATAGTGGGCTAAGATGTGGCATTATAATTTTGATGGCCTATTTAAAAACTTTACATACATACAAATAGCCGTTGTCTTTTGTTTGATTCCCATAGTTGCATAAGTTCACAAGATAGATACTATATCCGTTTTTGTTTAGGTGAAAATCAATGCCTTTATTTACTAGTAGGTCCAAAAACTATTGAATGTAACCAATAATAATAGTGATTGGAAAAAAAAAATGATTTTAGTTTTGATGACCAGGAAGTTCAGAGTCCGTGGATCCCTACTCTAATATGCCAGAACGGGATCAGACCAGATGAGATACTCGCCTTTAACGAAGCAACCCCTCCCAATGTAGCTCGAACCATGAGCTCCTCTTTAATTCGAGGAGTTTTTACCACCAGACCAACACTTTGTTGGTAATAATTTGATCGTTTGCGTCTAAACAAATAAACAAAATATTATTCTTTTCCCTTTTAGATCAATTAAATTAAATACCCATTTTGAATAAGACAACAAAAAGTAGAATATATATATACACCTGCGTCTGATTTTCTTTTTCCTGGTTTTGTTTGGTTATTCCGAGATTCCGGTTTAAAGAAACCGGTTTGCTTTGTCTATCACACTCTTTCCTTCGGATTTACTTTACTCTTAACGGCTAGTTTTGTGATCCTTCATCATCTTGTCTGAGACTAAGCTACTCACGCTCCATAACTAGACACAGACTCTCTCCTTTTCTCTTTCTGTCTCTCTGAAATTCTCTCTCTGTCTCTTTCTCTCATAATTTTCTGATAATTAATGGAGGAGTTTGAGCATATGATAGTGGATGAGTTCAATGAAGAAGACTTCTACGAAACCATAGAAGCACCAAAGTTTGTAGACCTTACCGCACCAGATCATCGACCCGAAGGCGATGATCGTTACTGGTTCTGTTCCAGAGTTGGTCTGAATCTTTACTTACTTCTCCTTCTGCATTAACCCTTTTCAAGTTTGAATCAAAATCATTAGTTATACTTTCAAATTTTGCATAGATCTGTGAAACAAATTAATGGAGAAAATTGCTAAAATTAAGACTTTCTAGTGAAAAGGTTCTGTTTTTTCACTTATATTAGCTCACTTTTGGTTTCAATGGTGATTATGTATGCTTAGGTTGTGATCAGAAGCATGAAGAGTTTATGGATTCTGAAGCAATCTACAAAAAATTCGTTCTTCGGGTTAGCCGGAAAAATTCAAACTTTGTTCTTTATTTCATTCCTTGATTTTGATTTCATAAACATCAAGACTTTTGACATTAATCAACCTTACTAGGTCATGGCAGCTAGAAGTCCAAGTGTTCGTCTTCGAAAAGCTCTTTATCGAAAAGATTCGAGGTAATACTATACTCCAAAGTTCAAAACTTCGAAGAAATGTGCTCAAGAAAGCAATGTTCTACATACATTTTTGTTGTTACAGTGTTGATCCTAAATGCCCCAACACGGTTCCTGCAAAGCCGTCGAGATCACGAGTTTCGAGATTGGCTATGATCTCATCGATTCCTCAGAAGGCTAATGGTGAGAAGATAAGGTCCAAGGAAGTGAAAGTTGTTTCTATAACAAATAAGAATGTAACTCCTAAAGGAAACAAGTCAGCATTGATCTCATCGGTTCCTAAGAAGGCATTAACCGAGCAACGAAAGAAGCAAATGCAGAGTCCAGCAGGTTTTAGGAGTGTACAGCACCCGAAAAATGCGATGGTTAAACGGTCTGAAAACAGAGTTGTTGCGAAAGCATTGGTTTTTCATTCTCCTAAGAAGGTTGTGAAACTGAAGAGATCTGTTGAGCTTAGTTCCTCGGTGAAGAAGTTGTGTAATGGAATGAGGAAGCTTGAGATTGAAAACAAAAGAACTTTGGCGGCTAACCATAAGGTTGGGACTACAGGACCGTCTAGAAGACCATTAAGGACGCGAGAAGTAAAGAGCCGAGTGTTTGATTCTGTGCGGTCACATAAACAGACCGATGAAAAAGCCAAACAGAAGGTCAAGAGAAAGGACGAGCCTGTGGTTTCCTCTGCTCCTTCCAAAGCTCATGAAGCTAATAGCACTGAATCTGAAGAACTTTCCGAAACATCGAAGATTAACAACATGGTCAGGGGAGATCATGTTCTAAAGAAGAGTGGACTAGATCAAGAAAAGCAATACCAAACTATGGAGATCGAAGACAAGGAAAATGCATTAGCTTTGGAATGTGAGACCAAAGAGAATGTTTCTAATGCAGCGGATGTCGATGGAGATGATTTCGCTTTAACAAAGGAGACTGTGGAGACAGAAGACAAAGAGAATGCTACTAATGCAGCAGATGTTGATAGAGAAAATGATGACAAAGAAAATTCTTCAGCCTTGGACAATAACAGGTGAGGAAAAATGTTGTTTATTTTGATTTACCTCGGATTCTGTTTGCGTGTCATCTCACGGATATACTTAAGTTTTGTCTGAATCTCGCAGGAAAGTAAACCAAGCAACCTCCCATCTGTCGAAAAAGAAAGTCTTTAGCAAGAAAGAAGCTTGCAAAACCACTCAAAAGGTAAGCTATGTTTGTTTCTGTATACTTTCTGATGAGCTCGACGATTCTTCTCTGATGTATTTTTAATCTGTTGCTCATGTTCTTTCTACTGAACCAGGTGATGATGACAACAGCAGATAAGTGTTTCAATAGCAAGAATGTTTCGGCTAATGCCTATGTCAAGTATACGAAACCTAAGCTGACAAATCCAAAGCCTTTTCGACTAAGAACCGATGTATGATGTGCAAGAGATTTATTCTCTAATGTCCAACTCTGTTTTGCTTTTTATGATGGAAGAATGTTTTCCATGTTTCCAGGAAAGAAGAATCCTCAAGGAAGCAAACACGGAGAAGAAACCGCAGTGTGATCTTGACAAAGAAGAAGAAACTACAAACAGTCTTGGGTTCAATGGTGAAAACTTGGGTCCTAAACATCAGCCATTTAGAGTAAGTTCTCTCGGAAACAGTAGAACAAACCCGCACTGATGTCTATTAACCGCGAGATTTTCTTGTTCTGACATACTAATTTCAACTGCAGCTAGAGAAGGACACAAGGTTAAAGGCTATGAAAGGAACATCCACAGCACTTAGTAGACACAATGCCTATGAAACCATATCGAAAGGCACGAGGTATAAAACCATATAACTTGAGAGAACCACGCAAACGAACTCTTAACTTTGTTATCTTTTCCGCATCATGTAATCAAAATTTGTGCATTTTCCTCAGGGTTGCATCATGTACAAAGAAAGAAGCAACAAGTACAAGGACTGAGAAAACCAAGAAGGGAGAATCTAAGGAAGTTGCAAACAACAACAAACCTTCGGTTTGTGCTGTTGTTGCTTCAGGAGAGAAAAGACTTGTCACTGTCCCAAAAGGACCAAACTTCCATAGCATTCATGTCCCTAAGAGCTGTACAAAGAGAGTGGCATCATCACAAGTCCAATAGGGATATATATCTTCGGTTTCGATTCACACGAGAGAGTCTGTCTTGTTAACTTTGATTGATATTTGAAAAAGTGAAAGAAGCAAATGTTGTTCTAGTTTGTATAAACACTTTCAGGTATTCAATTTTCTATATTGAAAAAAAATGTTCAGCTGAGTGTGAGGTTATTGTCTAAGAAGGTCACTCAAAGTCACATAAGAGGTCGTCCATGAGAGACCAAACCTAAGGGTTGTATGTAAACAATGGTTCAGGTCAAGACTCTCACCCTTAGTAGCTCTAAGGTTTCAGATAACTACAGAGCAAATGATTTTTTAATTTGACTAGATAGCTCTCATCCTCTTTCGAGAACGGCTTGTCACTTACCCTATCTTGTAACTCAAATAACTCAAAAATCCATAAATAAACCATTAATACTCCAAAACAGAAATGCATTTGAATAATGCATTATAAAAAAGAAATTTACATTTTATCTTGACATTCAAATCATTCATATAATCTTCATATTGGAATACGAATTTTGAATTAAAGAGAGAAATCAAATATCGACTCTGCTCAAACATCTCCATATCATGTAACAATAACTTTTATTTATCCTTATGTCCTTTTATAAAATACAATACCATGATTCATATTATACACCTATCGTATAAATAAAAATCCTATAAAAAATTGTGTGCCAGGTTGACGGATCTTGGAAGGAAAATTTCCCTTTCAGTGGGTATGGATGGGCTTTGGTCGAAGGAAACAGAAGATGTCTATTCGGGTCCAAAAGTGGATACGCCAACCAATCACCCCTACATACAGAATTAGAGGCTCTACTTTGCGCTATAGAATGTTTGGTGTCTTTATCAAAATTGGAGGTTTCCTTCGCGACAGACTGCATGCAGCTGATTTTATTGGTGTCTAATCTGGAGGAATGGTCGTCCTTTGCTTCGGAACTTGAATAATTTAGTGCTCTGAAAAACTTTTTTCTTGTGTTTAATATCTTTTATATTTCTAGATCCTTAAACGTCACTGCAGACGGCCTAGCCAAAAAGACAAGGGCAAAAAACTCCTTATTTACTCATGTAAGCCCCACGGTTGTACCGCCCCCTCAAGGGGAAGGACATGACCAGAAACTTATAAATGAGTATTGACGGCAAAAAAAAATAAAAATAAAAATCCTACAACATTAATGTAAATGGATGTTAAAGTGATTCAGGCATATATGCCTATCAATTAATTGAGGTAATGATTTTTGAAAAATTCTATTGGAAAATGGTAGGGGCAATTGAAAAAGATAGTCATGTGAATGTCACTTTCCTTTTAGCTGTCCTCTTGGGTCCTTCTTTATCTCCATTCCCCACCATTATATTCGCAACACCATTTCATTTTTTTTTTGATAGCTAGGAGGTTTAATCTTCTCAGGACGAGTGTAGCCGTCAACTAGTCCATTCTCCGGTTTTTTTAATAGGAAAGTTTGGTACCATCTTCGACTGACCAAACGAAAAGTAAAAATATTTCAAAAAAAAATCGAATATGAGTGGATGAATTTACACTTTTCACCAACCCTTTTTACTAGGCCACCACCATTTGATTCTATTTCATATCTTTTTTTGATAAAAAAAGGTTAGAAGACTCAGGTCTATTAAAGAACCAGACCTAATCCTTGGCTGGGAGGCCAGCCCACATCCCTGGGTATTCAAATGAGTCGAAAGCAAAGACCCATATCCGTGTTAGTGTCTAGAGACATCGTGAAGTAGTTTCTTTCTGACAGGGTTCGAACTCACAACCTACTTCCAGAAAAAAAATCCGTCCTTACGATTGGACCACGATGTTCCGGACTCCATTTCATATCTTTCATTCTTAAAATCAACATTTTAAATTTTCTCAACTTCTCATAATTTTTCTTATATGAAATATATAAGAAAAGATAGATAAATGTGATATACAGTTGTCAAAAAAAAAAAAGTGATCTACATAGAAATGTTGAAAAGTTAATTATTCCATATAAAATTCCAAAGTTCGCGACATCTTGTTCCTAAGAAATATACGGTTCTTATCAAAGACACATCTTGCAATTTTAGCTTTTTCCTTAATTCGTATCTTTTAAAAAGGAAAAGAAAAACATTTTATTTTATAAAAATAACGTATTTTATTCGTTAAAAAATAACTACGTACACTTTGTTAAATACAAAGTGTTTCTCTATTTTTTTTTCATTTTCTTTGTGATCATGGACATCGATATCAACGACTAACAACTAGTCCATGATAATTACTCTTTAACGTATTATATTGTTGTCCTTGTAACAATATTTATGTCGTATGACTACTAAAGCAAATGTTCCGTGACAATTTGTATAAAAAATACGAATTTTTACATCACATGATACAAAGTCTCTTCTTCAACTAGAAAGTCAATGATGAAATTTATTATGCAAACAAATGTCTGAATCGTACATAATCAAACACAAATGATAAAAATGATGCAAACTAAATTCAATAGTATCTCAAACGATGAGCAAATGGGATACAACAATTCCAACAACAAATGAAAGTGCTACGACGTCGTTTCTTACGTTGAAAGCTCCTGAATCCGGTGAGGCCATGGCCGGTGGCATGGGCCCTGGAGACGGTGTGTCCATTGGCATAGGCGGTGAAGTCATGTCTGTTGCTGGGCTTGGAGCCATAGGAGTAGGTGGTGAAGCCATTGGGCTTGTGGTTGGAGACGGTGGCATCATTGGTGGTGGAGTCATAGACATAGGTGGTGGAGTCATAGGCATAGGTGGTGGAGTCATCATTGGCATAGGTGGTGGAGTCATCATTGGCATGGGAGACATAGCCGGAGGAGAGGAGGTTCGGCCGCCGCCGGTGGACATTGGAGGCATGGACATTGAGCCAGAAGGAGCCATCATGGGAGCTTGAGCTAAAGAGAAAGGAACTAAAACCATAGACAATGTGAATAAGAGAAAAGCTTGTGAAGAAGAAGAGGCCATTGTTATGTTTGTGTTATATGATTGTTAGAGAAATGTGAGTTGTAAAATAAATAGAAGAGTGGGAGAGAAAAGTGAAGGTTCTTTGAGATATGGAGGATTATATATTATGAGATTTAATGTTTTATTTTTGGGACCGTTGGATATGTTGTGTGACACGTATCAATCGATGGATAGGTATGAGATGCTGATTTGTTTTCCTCCACATATTGAAAGAAAAAAAGAGATAAAAATTCCAAAGTGAAATCTTATTTTGTAGGTGGTGGCACTTATAGAATAATCAATAGAGATGAACAATGAGGGATCTTATGAAACTTATTGTTTTCAAGAAGATGAAATACATACTCCGCCAATATCGGAACATAATTGTAAAAGGAGAAAATTTGATTCGGTAATTTGTCTTGAAAGAATTTCATAGTAAAGCGTGCTGCTTTTAGGGTAATATAATACGAACGAAGACAAAAGACGAAGAAATATGGTGTGGTAATTTATAAAAACAGTAAATCAACTCTTTAAAATCTCTTAGAGTAACGTTCTGACAATAAAACATGGTAGACATGCAGGTATAGAAAAGACGTCGAAGGCACACGACATGGGAGGAAGGAAGTGTTACAATAATATTTACATAAATTGAAAAATGGAGCCACAATAAACCTAAAATTGAGACTAAGACCGAATCAAATGTCTATGTTACATTATCGTTCTCTTCTTGCTTTGAGAATGGCCAAAAGAATGATTGTAAAATGGGGAGAGAGCTCTTGATCCCATGCAAGCATGAACTTACATCACTCGATTTTACAAAAATATACAAAATTGATCCATTTTTAGAGTTTTGACTGCCGCATTTAGTAAATATGTGAATCTCAATAGCGACGAACTCTAAATGGATATATTATTATTATAAAATGTGTCTACTTGGTGCACCAGAAAAAAAAATGTATCTACTTTAGTTGTTTACTATTTTCATTCATATCGGACTATCAATTGGAATCACGGGTTGGATTTTAAAAGTGGCCATATCAAAATAGTTAGTGATGTTTGATGTTGATATACTTGAACAACTAGTTAATTGGCCCGCATTTTATGCGGGCATTAAATTTTTTTTAAAAATTTTTGGATTTAATAGTGTGACAATATATACATATTTTATCTGTGTAAAGATTTATTGTCTATAATTGATATCAATGCTTATATGATAAATTT